>CAUYRH010169204.1:0-86904 GCA_963574655.1 Perodicticus potto
ACAGGCGCCCGCCACAACGCCCGACCATTTTTTGGTTGCAGCCGTCATTGTTGTTTGGCGGGCCCGGGCTGGATTCGAACCCGCCAGCTCAGGTGTACGTGGCTGGCGCCTTAGCCTGTTGAGCCACAGGTGCCGAGCCAATACCCAGCTATTTTTTTGTTGCAGTTGTCATTGTTGTTTAGCTGGCCGGGGCTGGATTCCAACCTGCCAACCTTGGTGCATGTGACTGGCTCTGTAACCACTGTGCTACCAGCGCCGCGCATATTTCTCTGTATTTTTTTGAGTGTTTGAATTCAGAAGCTTTGAGAGCAGCAGTCTTTGCCATTTGGTTTTACTTGTGCTATCATAGATAGGATGGTATTTGCACAGCAGCTGGCAAAGAAAGATTGTATTTACTTAGAATCATGCAGTTGTGGGAAGAAAGGCTATAAATTGGTGATTCTCCTGTGGCGATGAGAGCTGGGTGGATATCAGAATATCTTGGTGGGTGGGAAGGTCTCTTAGAGGACATTCTTCATTACTACCACTCTTCATCTCCTAGCCCATGAGAACCATTGCTGTTTCCAGTATATGTGTGCATTAGCCCTCAAGTGCTACATAGGTAGAAAAAATGTTTGCAATACCAGTGTTGTAGGTGATTTATCCCAGAGATTGGTAGGCTTTTTCTGTAATGAGCCAGGTAGTATTTTTTTTTTTGAGACAGCCTCAAGCTGTTGCCCTGGGTAGAGTGCTATGGCATCACAGCTCACAGCAACCTCCAACTACTGGGCTCAAGCGATTCTCCTGCCTCTGCCTCCCAAGTAGCTGGGACTACAGGCGCCCGCCACAACGTCCGGCTATTTTTTGGTTGCAGCTGTCATTGTTGTTTGGTGGGCCCGGGCTGGATTCGACCTGCCAGCTCAGGTGTATGTGACTGGCGCCTTAGCCGCTTGAGCCACAGGCGCTGAGCCTGAGCCAGATAGTATTTAATAAATATTTGAGGCTTTGTGGGCCATATACCCTCTGCTGCAAGTACTCAACTCTGCCTTTGTAGGGGAAAGTAGCCATAGGCAATATCTAAACAAATGAGTATTTCATTAGAAACTTAATGGAAACTGCATTTTATTTATTTATTTTTGAGACAGAGTCTCACTCATCCCTAGGTTGAGTGCCATGGCGTCATCATAGCTCACCGCAACCTCAAACTCTTGGGCTCAAGTGATCTTCTTGCCTCAGCCTCCTAAGTAGCTGGAGTTTATAGGCACCCGCCGCAACGCCTGGCTGGTTTTTCTAATTTTAGTAGAGATGGGGTCTCACTCTGGCTCAGGGTGGTCTCAAATTCCTGAGCTCAAGCAGTTCACCTGCCTCGGCCTCCCAGAGTGCTAGGATTACAGGCATGAGCCACCGCACCCAGCTTTTTTTTTTTTCCCCCATTAAAAAGGCGCTGATTTCTCTCTGTTGCCTAGGCTGGAATGAAGTGGGGTGATCAGAGCTCACTGCTGCCTCAAACTCTTGGGCGCATGTGATCCTCCTGCTTTGGCCTCCTGAGTACTTGTGCCTACAGGCACATGCCACTACACCCAACTAATTTTTTTTGTTGTTGTTGTTGTTGCAATTTGACCGGGGCTGGGTTTGAACCCGCCACCCTCAGTAGATGGGGCCGGCGCACTCCTCACTGAGCCACAGGTACCGCCGCAACTAATTTTTTTTTTGAGACAGAGTCTCATTATGTCGCTCTCGGTAGAGTGCTGTGGTATCACAGCTCACAGCAACCTCAAACTCCTGGGCTTATGTGATTCTCTTGCCTCAGCCTCCCAAGTAGCTGGGACTACAGGCACCCATCACAATGCCTGGCTATTGTTTTGTTGCAGTTGCTTAGCTGGCTGTGGCTGGGTTCGAACTCGCCACCCTCGGTGTATGTGGCTGGCGCTGTAACCACTGGGCTATGGGCACCGTGCCACACCCAACTAATTTTTTAAATTTTTTGTAGTAATAGGGTCTTGCCATTTTATTCAGGCTGGTCTCAAACTCCTGGCCTCAAGCAATCCTATTGCTTTGGCCTCCCAAAGTGCTGCAAACCGAGTGAAATTTTAATTTCATGTAATTTTCATGAATTTCAATTTTTCCTTTGTTTTTTTCAACATTAAATATAGAAACATTTTTAGCTCATAGACCATACTAAACATGTGGCAGGCTACATTTGACCCATGGACCATAATTTGCCAACCTTTGAGCTAGCTCAGTGGTTCCTAAATCTGATCATCTTTCAGAATAACGGGGAATGCTAATAATGCTGCTTATGGCTGGATACAGTGGTGCATGCCTGTAGTCCCAGTTACTTGCGAGTCTGAGGTGAATGGATTGCTTGATGCCTGGAATTCGGGCAGTCTGGGCAATATAGTAAAACCCTGTTTTATTTCTTTCCTTTTTTTTTTTAGACAGAGTCTCGTTTTGTCGTCCTGGGTAAAGTGCTGTGGCATCATAGCTCACAGCAACCTCAAACTCTTGGGCTTAAGCAATCCTCTTGGCTCCGCCTCCTGAGTAGCTAGGAATACAGGCACCCACCACAGTGCTTGGCTAGTTTTTAGAGACAGGGTTTTGCTCTTGCCCAGGCTGGTCTCCAACTCCTAAACTCAGGCAATTCACCCACCTCAGCCTCTCAGAGTGCTAGGATTTTAGGCATGAGCCACTGGGCCTGGTGAAACCCTGTGTCTTAAAAATATCTATATTGATTCGAAGTCCTCCTCCCTACTCCATGATTTCTGATTCTGTAGAACTGGAGAATCTATGTTTTTTCACAAAAGCTATTTAGGTGATGCACACATACTCAGGGTTATAGAATCACCAATACTGATTTCACTCAGTCTTTTCGTTTAATCATTGAAAGAAAAAGCTTTAGAAAGTTAATATGACTTGCTGAGAGTTACGTAGCAAGTAAATGGCATAACCGGAATTTGAACCTAGGTCTTTCTTTAACTCTTAAGGTTTTGTTCATACCATTCTGTCCTATTCCCTCTTGCCAGTAAACACATTGATAAAAGCAATCAATACAGAATACCCATGTATTCCTTCCTCCTCTTCCTTTATACCTGGTGCCGGTACTCCCGGCACTTACCCTCTACTTACCAGCTGGGTTTTCTGGGGCTGACTACTGATTGGACATGTAGCCCAATTTTCTGCAGTCTGCTGGTTTAAGTAGGAGAGATAATGAAGTAGTAGCAAGTGAATTCCTTTAAGACTTTGTTGAGGCAGCACTAAACTGCAGTGCAAGGATGATAGCCTGTGTTTCGAAGTGTACATTAGTTTAAAGAGGTGGTTTTAAAAGACATGTTTTTCACTTTAATTCATATGACTGAAATCCAGCCAAGGCTTCATGATACTTGTGCTTAATTATAGCTAATTGAGCTGTCATCCTGCCCAGAAACAGTTCAGGGGTGGAAAAACTAAAGGTGAGGAGTAATTGCCATCCATGCTCTACCTCAGCCTTAGTCCAGCTCTTTGGTCCAAGTAAGAGATTAAAGGATTGATTTTGATTTGCTCTGTGTTCCTACATGGCATTTGAGTCATACTGCTTGGCTTGCCTGTAACTCTTCATCTATATCCTGGAAAGAAAAATGCTAAAAGTACTAATGAATAACTTTTATCTCTACAAAATGATTATTGCATTACTGATAGGTTTCCACATTTCATGTGCCAGATCTCCATTCCTTATTTTATCAAACCTTCTTATGTCTCACTATCCCTTTCCCCATTTAAAGGATAGTGACATAAGGGAAACAGTGCCTCCTGGCACCTTCACAGTTAGTAGCTCTTATCTTAGGTATGGCGGTACAAAAGGGGAATTGGCAAGTTGATATGTTATTTTATTTTCTTACACTACAGGCTCCTTGGCTTTAGGGACCCTGTCTTGTTGGTTTGCTGTCTATTGTGCCTATTATAGGAGCATGGGCATGAGGGTGGCACATGTGGAGATGACCAGTGTACTCACATCCTCCTTTACCCTATGATCTTAGTATTTTAGAGAGACTGAGAAATGGGTTTTGACTGAATGCTCTTGAAGTCTTGGATATTTTACTAATAGGTACTTGTGAAATTGGTCTCTACCTATGTTGTCTTGTATCTAAGAGGATAACCCCCCCGCCATTTAAAAATAGGGCAAAGTTTTGATTTGTAAAAAATACTTCTTGTATATAAAAATAGAGACATTGCAGACAGATAAGAGAATGATAATTTATGCTCCCCCAAAACACTTTAAAAATGCAACTTGGAATTTCTTTTAAAACTGAATACTCTTATTATCCTTAAAATTATGATTCACTTTTCAGAAATTCAGTTTTCCACATGGCCATTTAGAAGCAGCAACAACTCTTTAGGAATTGAAATTGGGTACATTTCAGAATCCACTCTGTTGCATTGCACTTCTGTGTTGCATTGCTGCCTCTGAACAGCTTTTTTTTTTCTTTCCTTTCTCCACAGTTCACAAAACACTTAGATACAATTTTGAGTGATAATTTCAGGGCTTGTAAAAAAATGTTTGCTCCTTAAAGTAATTTTGCTGGGTACGGTGGCTCACGCCTGCAATCCTAGCACTCTGGTAGACTGAGGCAGGTAGATTGCCTGAGCTCATGAGTTCAAGACCAGCCTGAGCAAGAATGAGACCCCGTCTCCACTAAAAATAGAAAAATTAGCCAGGCATTGTGGCGGGTGCCTGTCATCCCAGTTACTTGGGAGGCTGAGGCAGGAGGATCACTTGAGTCCAAGAGTTTGAGTTTGCTGTGAGCTGTGATGCCACGGCACTCTACCAAGGGTGACAAAGTGAGACTCTGTCTCAAAAAAACAAAAAAAAGTATTTATTTATATTATTTCATTTTATACTTCAGTTCTGAGTTAGGTAATGTCAGTGTTAGAAATCCCATTTTACAGTTTATGAACAATCTAAAACATGATACTCTTAATGCCAGAATAATAATAAGACAGACTTTATTGTGAGTGTCTGGGGACCTGTATTGATTGCCTTTAGTGTCTGTTGGGTTAAGCTCAGGAATTGGTGTGGGACTCAGGGCTCCACCGAAGAAACTTTTTTAACTTCTTATGAGTGAAATGTAAATGTGCTAGAAAGATCTGGAGACAGTCTCACAGTTTAAGGAGTAACATTTTCTTCTCCACCTGAGGGAGACTATGGAGGTGTATCATTTGTTTTGTTTTGTTTTGTTTGTCTTCCTCTGTCACATTGGCTAGACTGCAGTGGCACAATCCACCTCACTGTAACCTCAAACTCTTGGGCTCCAGAGTAGCTGCCTCCTACATCTGCCTCGTAAGTAGTTGGGACTACAGGCACTCACCACAACACCCAGCTAATTTTTTTTTATTTTTAATAGAGATTGGGTCTCGCTCTTAGGCCGGTCTCAAATTCCTGGCCTCAAGTGATTTTTCTGCTTCAGCTTCCCAGAGCCGGTGCTCTCCAACCAAGTGTATTGTTAAAAAAGTTGTAGAAATGGGAGCCAGTCCATGGTAATGTGCTAGAGAGGGAGAAAGCTTAGACTGGAGACACTTTCCTGACTTGTGGACTTGGTATCAAGTTGCTCGTTCTCCAAAGGTCTGCATCAGTGCTTGTTGACTTCATATTATCAGGTGGGAATGTTTTTAGGCCCATTTTGATAAACATGTGGCAAATCTGCTTCCTCCACATAACAGGCCTTAACTATAGGATGCATCTGTGCTACCCCTTCAGGTGTCTTAGAACAAAATAGAGTAAAAGAAATAGGATGCATCTACTTTTGGGCTCCTTTCCTAATTGAAATGCTTTGGTGACAACAAAAAGAAACTGTGTTTAGGGTGACAGATACTTTCAAACTAAAAGTAAACTAAAAGTAAATGAGTGGTTCCCATTGACCAAGATCAGGGAGAATGTCTGTATAGCTTCAAAAGTTCCCTAAGATTTATTTTCACTACTACTAGTGGAAAACAATACTTTGAAATTCACTTTTTATTAGATACAGTTAAAATATGATATGGCTCAGCACTTGTAGCACAGTGGTTACAGGGCCAGCCACATACATCGAACGTGGCAAGTTCGAACCCAGCCCGGGCCACTTAAGCAATGATGACAACTGCAACAAAAAATAGCCAGACGTTGTGGCGGGCACCTGTAAGTCCCAGCTACTTGGGAGGCTGAGGCAAGAGAATTGCTTAAGCCCATGAGTTTGAGGTTGCTGTGAGCTGTGATGCTACGGCACTCTACTACTGGCCACATAGTGAGACTGTCTTAAAAAAAAAAATACGATAGTGGCAAGTATGAATTCAGGTAATTAAACTTCATCTACTACCTTAAGAGAACAATCCTTGGAAAGTACATCTAGAAGCAGAGATGTTCCAAACCTTTTAGGACTTTTTTTTTTCTTTTTCGAGACACAGTTTCATTTTGGTAGAGTGCTATAGCGTCATAGCTCACAGCAACCTATAACTCTTGGGCTCAAGTGATTCTTTTGCCTCACCCTCCCAAGTAGCGGGGACTACAGGCGCCCGCCACAATGCCTGGCTATTTTTAGAGGCAGGGTCTTGCTCTGGCTCAGGATGGTCTAAAACCTGTGAGCTCAGGGCAGGTTTGAGACCATTGGCCTCCTAGAGTGCTAGGAATTATAGGCGTGAGCCACCGTGCCGGCCAGGAATTTATACTCCAGGAGATACTGTGGTTCAAACAGTATAGGTTTCCTACACAATTGGTAAGGACAACCTGAAAGTGAAACTTGAATTGCTGTTAAGTTGTTGTTATTCCCTCATTAGTTCTTCATTAAATCAGCTCACCAGTTCTCATCCTGAGATAGATGTAGAGTAAGAGAAGAAAAATCGTATTTTTTTTTTTTTTGAGACAGAGTCTCAGTCACAATGGGGAGAATGCCATGGCGTCATAACTCACAGCAACCTCAGTCTCTTCGGCTCAAGCAATCCTCTTGCCTTGGCCTCCCTAGTAGCTGGGACTATAGGTGCCTGCCACAATGCCCAGCTATTTTTAGAGATGGGGTCTTGGTCTTGCTCAAGTTGGTCTGGAACTTGTTAACTCAAGGAATCCACCCGCCACTGCCTCCCAGAATACTAGGATTTCAAGCATGAGCCACTGCACCTGGCTAGAAAATCCATGTTTGGAATTTGAGGCCTAGGTTCTACTTCTAACTCTATTTACTCGTTTAAAGTTGCTTAAATTTCTGAGTTGCCTTGGGGTTAAGGGGATAGTATTAGGTCTTGAATGAGGTGGGTTAGTATTGTTCTATTCCTCCCCAGGTACCCTTTAAGTATAAACATAACCATGGTCATGAATGAATTAACCAATTTATAATTGACAGCTACAGGAAGAGGGATAATTGAGGCTTGGGGCCTGTAGCTCAGCGGCTAGGGCACCAGCCACATACACTGGAGCTGGTGGGTTCAAATTCAGCCCAGGCCTGCCAAACAACAATGACAACTAGAACCAAAATACAGCTGGGCATTGTGGTGCCACCTGTAGTCCCAGCTACTTGGGAGGAGGCTGAGGCAAGAGAATCGCTTAAGCCCAAGAGTTTGAAGTTGCTGTGAGCTGTGACACCACAGCACTGTATCCCAGGGTGACAGCTTGAGACTCTGTCTCAAAAAAAAAAAAAAAAAGAAGAGGGATAATTGAGTTAAAATAGGAGTAGAGAATGTATATTTTTACCTTTTTATTTGAAATGACATTATAGAAAAGTTGTAAGAATATAAAAAACTCCAACATATCTTTCTCCCAAATTCTCCATTTGTTAGCTTTTGACCACTTGTTTTATCTTTTATTAGGAGGGAGTAGGAAAGGAACAATTTAGTGTTTACAACAGGTCAAGCCTGTTTTGTAGGCCTTACCTCATTTAATCTGTGTAAGGATCCATTAACATATAATTGTCTCCACTGTGTAGAAAGGAAACCTGGGACTTAGATTAGATCAGTTGCCTGAGATCACACAGGTGTGTGGCAGAGGTGGAACTTAAACACAGGTATGTTTCATGAGAAATTCCTTCTTTCTCACCATCTTCCTTTATTAGTACATTTAAGACCTACATTCTAGGTTTTGTTGCTAATGTTGGTATACCCATTGGCAATTTATTTTGCATTTGTTACTCATCTTTCCCTTCTGTTGATGGAACCCATTGTTCATGTCCTGACTAGCCTTGCTATGTTGATAGGACGTCTTCAATGAAGATCCTGAGCTTTTTGGGCGGCTCCTATGGCTCAGTGGGTAGGGTGCTGGCCGCATATACTGAGTAAGGGTGGCGGGTTTGAACCCGGCCCCTGGCCAAACTGCAACAAAAAATAGCCAGGCGTTGTGGTGGGAGCCTGTAGTCTCAGCTACTCGGAGGCTGAGGCAAAAGAATCGCCTAAGCCCAGGAGTTGGCGGTTGCTGTGAGCTGTGTGATGCCATGGCACTCTACCGAGGGCTATAAAGTGACTCTGTCTCTAAAAAAAAAAAAAAAAAAGATCTTGTAGAGTACAATGACGTCACAGCTCACAGCAACCTCTAGCTCCTGGGCTTAGGCGATTCTCTTGCCTCAGCTTCCCATGTAGCTGGGACTACAGGCTCCTGCCACAACACCTGGCTATTTTTTTGTTGCAGTTTGGCCGGGGGTAGGGGGTGGGTTGGAACCCACCACCCTCAGTATATGGGGCCAGTGCTCTACCCACTCAGCCACAGGCGCTGCCCAGATCCCGAACTTTTTCAAATACATAAATTGTTGTTGATTTAGCATTATTATGATTATTATTATTATTTTGAGACAGAGCCTCAAGCTGATAGAGTGCTGTGGCATCAGAGCTCACAGCAACCTCCAATTCCTGGGCTCAAGCGAGTCTCCTGCCTCCGCCTCCCAAGTAGCTGGGACTACAGGCGCCCTCCACAATGCCTGGCCAGTTTTTGGTTGCAGCCATCATTGTTGTTTGGCGGGCCCAGGCTGGATTCGAACCCTCCAGCTCAGGTGTACGTGGCTGGCGCCTTAGCCCGCCGAGCCTGATTTAGTATTATTGATTAAATGTAATTCATTTAAGTAAAAAATACAAAGTGAAGCTTGGGTGCAGAGTTTGAGGTTGAAGTCGTTGGTGAAGTCATTCCTGCACCTAGCTTCCATGTGAAAACTATGGAGCTGCCATAGTTTGTGTTCTGTTTTGTGGTGTGAAAAACTTGAAGAGTTTTTCCTCTTAGGACACTTACAAGGGGTGCTAGACTTCTCCTTGCCCTGACCACATTCTTGAGATCAAGACTGGACCCCTCTTCCTGCCTAGTTATAGGGCTCTGAATATATTGCTTCTAAGAGACCAGGGGGGATAACAAGGATATTTGGTCTTTAGAGCAGCAGTTCTCAACCTGTGGCAACCCACAGGAACCGTATTAAAGGGCCATGGCATTAGGAATGTTGAGAACCACTGCTTTAGTGTCTCTACTTTTCTTCAGATTTGAATCGAATTTTTTTTTTCTCTCCCTAGTTTTGCTCAGAAAGATCTCTTGGTTTTGATGGAAATAGGTTTTCTAGAACTTTGAACCAAGGTTGTAAATGGGTGGGTCATGGGCTGGATATGGCTGGCAAATGTGAGTTCATGGCTTGCTTTCTTCTTTTTTTTTTTTTTAGTAGAGACAGAATCTCACTTTATCTGCCCTTGGTGGAGTGCCATGGCGTCACACAGCTCACAGCAACCTCCAACTCCTGGGCTTTAGGCAGTTCTCTTGCCTCAGCCTCCCGAGTAGCTGGGACTATAGGTGCCCGCCACAACACCCGGCTATTTTTCTGTTTTTGCAGTTCGGCCAAGGCCAGATTTGAACCCGCCGCCTTGGTGTATGCAGCTGGCGCCCTTTGATGAGCCACAGGCGCTGCCCTCTTTTTTTTGTTGTTTATTAAATCATAGCTGTGTATATTAATGCAATCATGGGTACAATGTGCTGGTTTCATATACAATCCGAAATATTTTCATCAAATTATTTAACATAGCCCTCATGGCGTTTTCTTAGTTACTGTGTTAAGACTTTTATATTCAGCATTTAGTAAGTTTCACCTGTACCCTTCTAAGATGCACCGTAGGTGTGGTCCCACCAATTACTCTCACTCCACCCATCCTCCTCCCTTCCCTCCCCTCCCTTGCCCCTTTCCCCATATTCTTGTGCTGTAATTGGGTTACAGCCTTCATATGAAAGCTATAAATTAGTTTCATAGTTAGGGCTGAGTGCATTGGATACTTTTTCTTCCATTCTTGAGATACTTTGCTAAGAAGAATATGTTCAGACTCCATCCATGTAAACATGAAAGAGGTGAATTCTCCATCTTTCTTTAAGGCTGCATAATATATTCCATGGCATACATATACCACAATTTATTAATCCATTCATGGGTCGATGGGCACTTGGGCTTCTACCATGACTTAGCAATTATGAATTGGGCTGCAATAGACATTCTGGTACAAATATCTTTGTTATAATGTGATTTTTGGTTTTCTGGATATATACCTAGTAGAGGAATTATAGAATCAAATAGCAGGTCTATTTTTAGATCTCTAAGTATTCTCCAAACATCTTTCCAAAAGGAACGTATTAGTTTGCTTTCCCACCAGCAATGTAGAAGTGTTCCCTTTTCTCCACATCCACACCAACATCTCTGGTTTTGGGATTTCTTAATGTTTAAATTATTTTCATTACTGGCCATCATTTAAAAGCTAGAGGATTTCACATAAAAACCCAGATTCCAGTTTCCAGCTTGGGGCCACGTAGAGCATTTGGCCAGAACTAGAGTTGAATAGCCATAGGTTGCTACTGTTCCTACCAGTATACTTCATGCTTGGCCCCTGTACACACTTTGAATTTTCAGCTTTCAGGCCTAGAACTTGAACTTTGGTTTTAAAAGCTCATAACATACAATTTGATGAGCTGGGTAATGATGGGTTATCTTACACTTAGTTATCAAAGAAGAGTCCTGCTTTCTTGAATAGGTAGAAAAATAGCTCATAAATAGATCAGAAACTTCTCTTACATCACAGTTATCCTTTCCTCTGTCAGAGTTTCATTTCCATCATTAAGGAGCTTAAGTGACTCTTAGATCACAGAGAACTGCAGGCCACCTTCCTTTGTAATTCAGATTCACTGTGTTCAGATTCTTTGCATACAGGTGCCATTGCCAGCAGAGGGTGCTGTTTGCTCACTCAGCTGGCTGTCATCTTGGCTTAGCTAAGTGGCAGCTGTTGGGCATGTGCCCTGGGTCTGTGTGAGAGTTTGCTCCTGTCCATTTGGTTCCCATCCCTAGTGCCCACCCCTTAGACCCTGGCCAGGTTATTGTGTCACTGGGGACTCTGTTCAGTAACAGGAAACTGGGGAAAGTTTAATTGTTTTCTCCTCTCCCTTTTTCCCATGCAGCTGAACAAAAGGTTCATCCTCAGTTTTCTCCATGCCCATGGGAAGCTGTTTACCCGGATTGGGTAAGTGTGCAGGATGTTTATTTTATTTTCCTACATTACAAGTCATTTTGGAATTTAATATTGTTAGCAACTAGACTGTGTTTGTAACTGAGGGCACAGGGTGTGAATACTTAGAGGCCTCCACCTTCTCTTCCCTTTACGCTCTCTCCTACTGTGTTCATGAAGTTTGGGAAATATTACTCTCCATTTTTCTGACTCTTCTCTCTCTGTCTTTACTGAAACCCCCATTTAAAAAGTCTTTCCCCGCCCCCACCACCCCTATCCCTCTGGGTTTCTCTTTCCTCTGCCTTCCTGCTCAACCCCTAATGAAGTCCTTAAGGCAGTCATGCTAAATCCCTAGGTACAACTGCCAGGGGGTCCTCCTTAGGGAGAATATGGTCCACTCATTTTCTCTAAAGGCAAGAGTAACATTTTCTTTCCTCTGTGTCCTTCTGACCCATACCCCTTCCTTCTGTGCTCAGTTTCCTGTACCACATTGCTGATCTCAGTAAATACCAAGACTGTTATATGGTTTCACCATCCACTACGGATTTCCATATAAATCTCAGAGAAGATAGTGCATACAAAACCCTATCACTTCACCACTTAAATCCTAGAAAGAGCTTGAATTTTGAGTGTTCCTTTGGTAGATAGAGTTCTTCCTGACTGTGGAAAGTTAGGGATCCTAAGGCCTGACTTAATACCTACACACAAGGGCAGATACGACTGCTGAGTGCTGCTTTAGCCTACAGTCTTAAGAGTACAGGAGAGTGACGAGAGAAGTAGGTGTCAGTGCTCCCAGACCAGTCTTCTAATGGATTTTGCTATTTTCTGAGTTGGAGGTTTTATTGTGAGCTACCCTTTAAGGTGATTTGGTTTGGATTATAAATCCTCCAGTAACTATCAATGTTTTCCTTTCACTTTCTGTCATAACGTTGTAAGTTTATCTGTAAGCTCTAGAAGTCTTTCTTAGCATGAGTAGAAGCTATGTCAGTTTCCACATACTTTTGTACTTAACTTTTTTTAGAATTTGAAAGGCTTGTGTCTGCTTGAAGAGTCACTGCTTTATGAATGATGAACTAGAAAGTGTGTTTATTACATATTCATTTGGCACCAACCTGGGCAGGAGTGACAGTGATCATCATTACAAGGGTAGTTTTGAATTCAGAGTGACTTGGGAAAATTGGAGAAGTGCCAATAGTTGAATCTCTGTCAGTACAAAGAACTGTGAACTAATTCACTTAGGAACAATAAACTAGATACATCAGTAGCTTCTGTCTCTCTCTTTTACGCCATGGTAATGTAAGTTCTGCTCTTGACAGTTTTTGCCTAACACTGTATGCCTAATACCTGGCATATAGTAGATGCTCAATTCATATTTGTTGTATGAATGAGTCAATTGTTATAAAAAATGGATAGATTGTGAAAGACTGGCTAGAAGAATCTAGCATTCTAATAGGTGATAGCAGATCCAAGCCAATCACTAGTAAGTACTGGTAATGTGAAGGTTTAGTTACGAGGTAGATGAGATGATGTCAGTATTATCTTATAAAATAACATGTCATAGAGGGAAATGCTGTTGTGCTGCACCTAAAATAATAGTTGATGGTATCCTTGCTCTTTATTTATCTTTTTAAATTTTTCTTTCTTTCCCTTTTTTTTGGGGGGAGGGGGAAGATGGGGTCTCACTCTTTTACCCAGGCTGGAAGGCATTGGTACAATCATACTCACTGCAACCCGAAACTCCTGGCATGAGGTGATCCTCCTGGCTCAGCCTCCTAAGTATGTGGGGCTACAGGGGTGTGCCACTGTGCCTGCTAATTTTAAAAAACAATTTTGTAATGATTAAAAAAAAGACAAAAAAAATTTTTTTTTTGTAGAGATGAGATCTCTGTTATCCAGGCTGGTCTTGAACATCCTGGCCTCCACCTGTCCTTCTGCCTCAGCCTCCCAAAGTTCTGGGATTATAGGCATGAGCATCTTTTTTAGTTATCATTTTTTTTCATCTTTCTCTCCCCTACTACCTTTTCTCTCAATGTTTTTTCTCCTTTTTTTCTTTGCTTACATTTGTTCTTTAAGTTTTCTTGTGCTGTGTTGACATTTTGAGCCAGATAATTCTCTGTTGTGGGGGACTGTCCTGTGCATTATATGATGTTTAACAACATCCTTGGCTTGTTTCCACTACATGCCAGAAGCACACCTCCCCTGCTGAACTGCGGTGATTAAAAATGTCTCAAGACATTGCCACATATTCCCTGGGAGGTTAAAATTGCCCCTCATTGAGAAACACTACTCTAGGTATTTTTTGCCCTGTCTGAAATTTTTGACACTAAAGAAGTTACAAATCTTGGCCTAGAATATGGGAATGTTTAGGATGTAGTTTTATCAGGTTAAGTATTAAGTTGTTATTTTCTCCACTTTTAAAATTTGGGTATTTAGACACATATTTTGGAAGAAGGTTGAGAAAGAACCACAGTAATGACTAAAAAGCCAGAAAATGAGATCTAGGAGGAATATCAATCTTAAGAAAATTAATTTATGGGTGGTGCCTGTGGCTCAGTGGGTAGGGCACTGGCCCCATACACTGAGGATGGTGGGTTCAAACCTGGCCCCAGACAAAGTGCAACAAAAAGTAGCCAGTAGTTCCAGCTACTTGGGAGGCTGAGGCAAGAGAATTGCCTAAGCCCAGGAGTTGAAGGTTGCTGTGAGCTGTGTGATGCCACGGCACTCTACCGAGGGCAATAAAGTGAGACAATGTCTCTAAAAAAAAAAAATAAATAAAATAAAATTAATGTAAAAAATACTTATTTAGGCTCGGCGCCTGTGGCTCAATAGGCTAAGGCACCAGCCACATACACCTGAGCTGGCGGGTTCAAATCCAGCCCAGGCCTGCCGAACAACAATGACGGCTGCAACCAAAAAATGGCCGGGCATTGTGGTGGGCACCTGTAGTCCCAGCTACTTGGGAGGCGGAGGCAAGAGGCTTGCTTGAGCCCAGGAATTGGAGGTTGCTGTGAGCTGTGATGCCACGGCACTCTATCCAGGGTGACAGCTTGAGGCTCTGTCTCAAAAAAAAAAAAAAAAAAAACTTACTTAGAGACAGCTGTTGGATGCCCTGTATTTAAGTATAAAAGAGTTATAGGGCAGCGCCTGTGGCTCAGTCAGTAAGGCGCCGGCCCCATATACCGAAGGTGGCAGGTTCAAACCCAGCCCCGGCTGAACTGCAACAAAAAAATAGCCGGGCGTTGTGGCAGGCACCTGTGGTCCCAGCTACTTAGGAGGGTGAGGCAGGACAATCGCCTAAGCCCAGGAGTTGGAGGTTGCTGTGAGCTGTGTGACGCCACGGCACTCCACTGAGGGAGATAAAGTGAGACTGTCTCTACAAAAAAAAAAAAAAAGAAAGAAAAAAGAGTTATAGCCCAATAGTCTTGATTTTTATAGGATGATAGTAAGAAAATAGATTTATGTTGTATCTGGAGAAATTTGGGTTATGTGTAAGAAAATTTCACTGTGGGAAGATAGGTGAGAATTTTCTTGTTTGGGTTCCTTTAAAAAGGAATAGATTATCTCATTTGTCTAAGGTGGTTTACAGTGGTCTAGATTATTTTGCTAGATTACTTCCATTCCTGCATATAACATACTTTATTGTCAAAAAGACAAAGTCAGTCCAGTTTTACCTTTATAAAAAATGAGTCATGGTAGTTTTCAGTGAGGAAATGTATGTCAATTGCAGGCACTTTACTCCCTTGGTGAGTCTCTTATGCTCTCCTAGAGGTAAAAGAAAATTGAGCTCCGTATTTATTCTGGAAAGCAGAAACAGCAATAACATTTCTGCTGGGGGGAGGAAAAAAACTGTAGAAGTCTGCAAGACTAGAAAAACAGTGAGCCCAAGCCACACACATTATCATGGACTATTGCCTAATTACCAAGAAGATGTGAAATGTGGGAGGCGTTGAAAACGAATTAAGAGTGAGGAGATTGTAATGGGGAGCAGCTGAAGGCACATCACTATCCTGCCTGCCTTTTGAGAAAAGCCCTAATGCTGCTGTGCTAGGCTTGGTCTTCTCTGTACTCCACATCATATCAGTATATACTTGAATGCCTACTGTGTGTGAGACAAGTCTTCTTACTCTCAGCATCAATCGACAAGAAGTTTAGAGCTTAAATGAGATAAAGTGCCAAAAAGAGTTTGTTTTTCATCATTTAACTAGTTGCAGGACCTCAAGAATAAACAAGCCAAAGCTTCTGTGGGCTTTAGTTTCGCTGTCAGTGGTTTAAGTAGATGATCTGTTGAGGTCCATTCTGGTCATTATGTTCTGAAGCCCTATGATTTTTTTCACTCATCTTCACCCTGTCATACATTTTAGTTTTTTGGTTTCTTTTTTCTTTTTCTTTCTTCTTCTTCTTTTGTTTTCTGCTCCTGGGTTGCTCCTATCTTGTTCAGTTTTTAAAAATTAAAAAGTTGAGAAAAGTTAGGAAGCTTGATTGTTTCTGCGGAGAATGTTGTCTAGGTCAGCTGTGTCCCTTAGCATCTGAGTCCTGCCCCATTAGTCACTGTCTGAGTCACTCCTGGGTCTAGGTCCCAGTGTTGTCTGAAAGATTGGTTTCTTGAAACTGCCATTCAAATGAGACAAGGTGTCTCTAGAGAACACTGCGCAAAGCAGACACTTAAGTCAGTAAAACACATCCTGAAAATGAGTGTATCTTCTAAGGTTTTAAAAAATAAGGACACAGTCCTCTCAGACTCAGGGAGAAGAATTAGTCAATGGTGCCATATGGCTCCTGACAGATGCTTTCCTGGTGAGAAGCAGATCATACCTGTACTTGGACTCCACTGAGAGGGGCCGCTACAGACTCTTAATTTGTGTCAAATAGAATAATTTTGCTTCCCGTTATTACCATGGTTAAAGTTACCACTTCAGTTTTTACTTGCTTGCCTAGTCATGCTATTTGCACAGCTTCAAATTCTCTCGGATCTCAAAGACTGATATATTTATTTTGGACTTTGAATGTTTAAAAATATGATGTTTGTGTCTTGATTTATATTTAAAATTAACAAATATTTTTAAATCTAAAAGAAAGAATTATTCATTATGGGGGAACTTTTTTTCTTACTATTCAAGGTTCATTGTAAAAGATTTAAAAAACTCAGTGAAGAAGAAAATGAAAAATTACCCATATTCTTATTACTTAGAGATACCTGTCAGCCATTAACATTTTCAGTCTTTTTTTTTTTTTTTAACAGATATGTGAGAAAAGGATCATATTAAATTGTTCTGCAACTATTTTTCTTTGGTATACATTGACCTTTCTCCCATATGTTTAAAAAAATGGAGCTTGAAACACTAATATTCAGTTGTATATATGTACCATCTTAATCATTTATTGTTGAGCATTTTAGGTTGCTTCCAATTTTTTGCTGTTCTCTTTTCCTCCTCTTCCTACACTATTGCTACTGCTGTTTCTTCTTGGCTAAAATTTTATAACTATTACATAAGTAGTATCTATGAATTCTTAAAGAAGTATAATGTTAAAGCTAAGGCTAAAATTTCTTGTAAGTCTCCTCAACCCATGTGCCCTCCAAAGGAATAATACTAGACATCAAGTTATATTCTTCTAAGTCTTTTTGCTGTATTTACATACTTGTGTGACCATATGTAAGTATAATTTTCTGTCTATAATATGGAGTGGACCAAAGATTATTTCTCAAAGAGAAGGACATAAAACTATTTACAGGGCCAGAATCAGACACATTTGGCTATAAAACTGGGAACCAGAAACCTCATTATTAACCCCTGAGGAGGACTCTTATCTGTGCTTCTCTCAGTTATTGCTTAACAAAGCTGATTTTGAGTAGATTTACCTTCCCTCGTAACCACCTTACCTCACATTTGAAGTTACTCTATTTTACATCCGTATGCATTTGATTTTTTTTCCTTTTGTTTTAATCACATTGAACTAGTTGAAAGGCAAAGGGAGGATTTTAAAAACATTTAAAAAAGAAAATGTGGACTTCTGCCTGTCTGGCCTGGTGGTCAGTCAGGATTTCAGTCTGACCTAGAGATTGTTAATGGATTTGTTTCAATTCCTACCCCAGGGAAGAAGCTGCCACAGATACAGCTTCGAAGCAAGACTGTCCCACGTGACACTTCTGTCCTGTCATTCTGTGCTGGCTCTCTGCTGCCTTTCAACACGGAGACACATGGCTCTGAAACTTGCCCAGTGTGGCTGCTTTTCAAGCAGAGTGCACTCTGCTATTCTCGTAATGAGAAGTGCTAGCCCCCTCCCCACCTCCGACCAGAAAGAGTACTGCACAGTGTCAGGATTTAAAATGAAACCTTTGTTATAGCCCATGGGGAAAAATGGATCCAATCCAGTCCCAAACATATCACTCTCGGCCATTCCAAATCTACCAAGAGTTTTAACGGCTCTGAAACTTTTTAGGGGGAGAAAAAGAGTTTTGTTTTGTTTTCTTTTGGGGGGGACTTGAAATGGCACATGGAAGAAAAAAGAAAACACATGGCACATTTTGTACCATGACAATGAGGACAGCTCAGAAGAGAAGGGAACTGGAATGTAGACTGTAATTGACCCATACCTGTGGCATGACTTCTGGACACCAGAGGGTCAGTATTAGGAGTTGCCATCAATGGCAAGGAATGTAGATTTCCAAGATTCCAGAAAACTCTGGAGTTTTCTTTTCTTTTCTTTTTTTTTTGTGGAGAGAGAGGCTCACTCTATCGCCCTCAGTAGAGTGCTGTGGAGTCACAGCTCACAACAACCTCCAGCTCTTGGGCTTAAGCGATTCTCCTGCCTCAGCCTCCCAAGTAGCTGGGACTACAGGCGCCCGCCACAGCGCCCAGCTAATTTTTGATGCAGTTCGGCCGGGGCCGGGTTTGAACCTGCCACCCTCGGTATATGGGGCCGGCGCCCTACTAGCTGAGCCGCCGCCCTTCTTTTTTTTTTTTTTTGCAGTTTGGGTACAAACCCGTCACCCTTGGTATATGGGGCTGGTGCCCTACTCACTGAGCCACAGGCGCCACCCAACTCTGAAGTTTTCTAATCTGGGGACTACTCACCAGGGAAAAGCGATTTGGTGATACTTAAAGCACCTTTCTCTAGGACTTGAAACTGTTCTGTATCTTTCTTTTTTGAGACAGGGTCTCGATCTCTTTCCTGGGCTAGAGTGCAGTGGTGTCATCATAGCTCATTGTAATCTCCAGCTCCTGGGCTCAAGCAGTCTCCCTGCCTCAGCATCCTGAGTATTTGGGACTCCAGGTTCACTCCACCACATCTGGCTGATTTTTCTATTTTTTGAAGAAATGAGGTCTCACTATTGCCCAAGCTGATCTCAAACTCCTAAGGTCAAGTAATCCTCCTATCTTGGCCCCCTAAAGTGCTTAGGTGTGAGCCACCATGCCTGGCCTGTTTTGTTTCTTTTGAGGAGGATTACCTTCCACGTGACCTTCCAGAAGTTATTAGTCTGGCCTAGAGCTGTCCCTAGCCCCAAAGTGTGCCACAAGCTCTGTATTTATTTGGGGGACTGCAAGGTGGATAAAAGATACTTAACTGACCACGAATTGTTCAGCATGGCCCTAAGGCCCATGTGCCTGGTTTCTCTCCCTAGCACTAAGTTTGAACTTACTTTTTATTTCGGAGGACTTTAGCTGTGGTTTGTTCCTATTGCCAAAGGAGCTTCAGGCATGCACCACTGTTTGGGATCCAGTGGCCACATTTGGCAAGCAGTGGTTTGAATGACCTCTCCTTAGGAGCCCTAGGTCACTGGCTGGATTTCTGCTTCCCTACATTACAGGCCCTTCCTGTATTGGGAGTGGCAGTTGGCCAGGGCATTATATTTCTACTGGCCTGAAAACATACAGACCCTGATGAGCAGAGGCTTTGAGAGGGAGGAGCACAGTAACACAGGAAAGACCGAAACAGATCATGGGGCCCTAGATCTAGGGATTCTTAGAGGGGAAATTTGGGATCCTTAAGTGAAAAAGACAATAGCAGAACTATGTCTGCTTTCCTGAAATTAACCCTTGAGTAAAAAATTTTTAGATTCATATAACTTTATTATAGAATATGGTTTCAGACCAGATAGTTTTGGAACTGTGTAGATTTTAGAGCTTCAAGGAAATTTGTTCACTGTTTAGAAAAAGTGATGGTTTCATAGAGAAACTTTGATATCGGTTTGAATCCAGTTATTGCCAGGGGTTAGGAAATAGCATACCAAAGGGTAATAACTCATAGTGATTTATCTAAGCATTGAGCTGTTTCCACCACTGAACCCTGGAAACTTTACTCCTTTCTCTCAAATGTGTTCAAAATTGCAGGATACCATGGAGGTTCATGAAAGTAGGAAAGAAGTGTCTTCGGCGTTGGTCATTAGTTGTCTGCTTTGAGAGAGAGAGAGAGAGAGAGAGAGAGAGAGTGTGTGTGTGTGTGTGTGTGTGTGTGTGTGTGTACCAAGTGCTCTTGGGGGTGTGCGTCACTGATGGGCTTGCTGTATTTGCAGGATGGAGACATTCCCTGCAGTGGCTGAGAAGGTCCTCAAGGAGTTTCAGGTGCTACTGCAGCATAGCCCCTCTCCAATTGGAAGCACCCGCATGCTGCAGCTTATGACCATCAACATGTTTGCTGTACATAACTCTCAGTTAAAAGGTAAGAAACATCTACTTTCTTCATTTAGACAGAAATTAATTTGGCTTCTTTTCTTTGCTACAAATTCACTACCCACACTTCACTCCACCACCTGCAAAACACGCACACACGGGTACGCACAAACAGTACCCTCCTCACCATTGCTTCTCGATAGTAAGTTTACTGTCTGATACCTAGATAACTCTCTAGTACTTGGGTGGGATGAAAGCAGGGAATCATGGGTATAGAGCTTAATTTGCAAATGCAGAGACGCTATTCCACATCTGGCCATCCTAAAGGCAGCAGGAAGCCTCGTGGAGGCTGCAGACCCAGAGCGTCTCCCAAGGGAGAGGCATTGCTGAAATGTTTCATTGCAGAGACCATAAGCTTGGCAGGGATTGGGAATAGCTGTTTCTGGACTCATGTACCCTGTTTGTTCAATATGGAAAAGTCTAGTTCCCTGTGGGATATCCCTTGTGGGAGCCTGCCAAGGAGTAAGAACAGAGAATTGATGAGCTTTGGTGACTCAAATCTGGAAGCACAAAAGCCACCAGGCCCAGAATTTGGCTAGTAGACTGGTGTGCATTCTGAAATGTTTTTCTGAACACTCTTTGGGGCTTTCTTGGCAGAGAGTAATGGGGTGGGGGGTGGGGCAGAGGGAAGATTGGCTGGGTTTTAAATGTTCTGATGATCAAGTCAGAGTCCAAGAATGTTACCAGGATCCCTGCCCTTCCCTCTATCCCACTTAGGGAAGGATGATGTGATTTGACTTGATGGAATATGTAGCATGGAGGCAACATTATTTGCTGTGTTTCTTTGTAACAGAGATTTGGTCCATGCTGCCAAGGAATCATTTTAGAGCATTGACAGAGAGTGTTTAGTCTCAGGGCAAGAAGGTTATTATCTAAAATGCCAGGAAGTGGGAACTGCCCCATAGCGACTCTGCTATAAAACAAATCTGGTGTTACTGGACAGAGTGTTGCTGGTTCTCTTGTTGCACCTTCTCTTAGTGCTTTCTGTTAACCTGAAGTTGATTTATTTCCTTTCTCCTTTGTACTTGAGGGCTTGCTTCAGCTTGCTGGTGGTGGGGAAGTTTCTTCCCTGATGAATGAGTATGCCACACTTTCCCTTGAAACATGGCTCTTCCTCGGACACTGCACTGTCTTCTCCTAGTCTGCTGGGTTTTCAATCAAATCTGAATCCTAGAGGATTACTTCCTCTCACACTGCCTGCTGTGGCATTTAGAATTCATAGCAGAAGGCAAGATGTAGAGACTCGGGCCTTTTTGAACTTGGCTAATTATTCCTGAGATGGCTATTTGTTGAAATTACTCAGAGGAAGCATAGTCCTAAAAGGCAGTATTGGTTTCCAGGAAAGAGGAAATAAAATTTGTGAAGTGTTATGCTGTTGAGGATGTGAAGTCCAAAGGGGAGGGACATTTTGATATCAAGTAGGAAGCTCACTGGACTCATTTTTCTACGTCCTGCTAAAAACAACCCACAGAGTTCAGTGAGCTGCCTGTCATAGAGCTGCAACCTCTCCCAAAGAATTGTTTCAGGATCATGTTGGCTTGTGGCTTCTGTAGATGTGAATATTAAAGACTGTAGCTCTTACCTGTGAAACATCTTTGTTTAAAAGGAATACCTTGGCCTTTTCAGAGACTACCAGTGAGTCCTTTTCTTATAGCTATTAAGCAAAGGTTAAGAAAATATGGGTGAAAGGAAGGTGAAATGGGGAGTACAGAGAAAGAAAGAAATAGGTCTTTTCCATGACTAGTCATAACAAGGACCTTCTAGCCAGGAAAGACATGTACAAGCCAGTACTTGAGACCCTGCTTCTCATTGCTGGCCTTATCCTGAATCTTACCTAAAACTATGAGCTGAAGTGGCCAGAGGCTCCAGGGTGTTTCAGAGAAAAACGGCCCAGGCCACAGGATGTAACACTCAACTAGGGCAGAGAGCTCTGTGGACATACTGCCAAGTACCCGGTGTGCAGCTGAGGCGGCCATCCAGACCCCACTGTGTGGGCTGCCATTGGGAGAGGGGTGAGCAGAGTACTCAGCAGGGCTGGTTGGTGGGAAGATGCACTTTTCCATTTCCCAGCACATGAGTCATCTTCTCTGGGCCCCTATGCTATGCTTGCATGGACAGTGGCAAGAAGGAGGTGTTGTGGCTGAGAAGCAGCATCTGTGTCGGGGGTGGAAAGGGAAGGGGGTTGGGGAGAGGGTAAAGATTTAAATCCTTCACTAATCAGCAGCAGTTTGAATCACATTTTTATGAGTAAGGAAGTGATAAATCAGCCCTGCGTGTTCAGCTCTCAAGTCCCATCAGCTGGTGCCCTTCTAAAGGTTTCTCTCCAGGCCAGTCTGCATGCTGTCAGAGTCACCACCTGGCTATGGGTCCCTGGCTGCCTGAAACCAGGAAGCAGGGGCCTGATGCTGCCTGGCCCTACCAGGTGCTTAGGGTCTGTGGTGATTTGGCAATCACTGCAAATTACAGAACATCTGGGCCATCATTTTTCTTTCCATTCCTTCTTGGACATGTTCTTCTGGGTGGGTGTTTGCATATGTCAGTTCCTGGACTCTGTGGAAATGGAGCATTCCAGCCTGAAGCAGAGGTGATCTTATAGCCCACGAGGCAGTCCATATCCTTTCATTCTGTACCTGAGTACATAGATCCAGTACCTAAGAAGTATGATTTGGAGAAAAACAGGGATATCCTTATTTTAAAAAAAGTATGTTCTTTGTTGATGCCTCTACTGCTGTCATGCATTATTCGTTTTTTGTGTTTGGTGCTACCCTTGTATAACTATTCTCTTTTCACTATATCAGTAGTCCAGGGACAGAAATCATATCGTTGCTAACTTTGATAACTTTTCAAAAGTGCCAACTGCAGAAGGCAAAATAGAAGGAAAAGCTTAGATGGTGGTGAGAGAATGACATCTTTCCCCTTTCCCTAGGTTGTGGTCTTCCCTCCCTCTGCTCATGGAGGCAAAGGTTGTGAGGTCAGATTTGCCCCTCCTTCCCATAAGGGGAATAGGTTGAGTTATGTGCAACTAAACTTTCACGTCTCAGCAGTGATCTTAAAACTCATGGGTTCAGGTGTATTGGTGAGAAGACCTTTATCTCCTCTCACATGGGTCCTATGCAAAATCCTGCTTTAGTGGGACCACAAAAAGTCTAGAATCCTAATACTCCATAATGTGGTGGCGGCTGGGGATAGATAAATTTGAGGAACGAGACAAGGGATAACTGGGGACTCAGGTACAGTGCCTGGTATTTATTAGGGACTCAGTGTTTGTTGAGGACGTAGGCAAGGAAAGCCACAGTTCTGGGAAAACCAGTTCTCATTGAGCTGTATATTCCTTACCTGGCTCATGTCCAAAGCTGGTGGTGAGATAGGTGGTTCCCAGAGTGATGTCACAATCGGTAATCTCTCTAAGTCATTCCTGAGCCTAAAGGGAATAAGGGCCTTTTCCACATCTTAGTATTTAATACTTCAGGAGACATGTGATTGGCTGATGTGATTTTGGAGGGTGAGCTGTTGATCTAAACCACAAGCACTCTAAGAATTTTAATTTTTAAAAAATTCTGTAATTTAAGGAAATAAAACTCATGTTTCCTGAAGAGAAAAAATTGAAGCAACATTTGTGGTAGGGCATCACTGAATCCCCCTTGTGTCCCCCATCTGTGCCCAATTTACTCCAATCTGCTCCCCCACCTTTCTCTTCCATTTTCTTTCCCCCTCTTGTTCTCTCTTTTTAAAAAATATGTTTTATAATTCCTGGAATCAAAACCATCTCAGGCACACACTGTTTTATTTTACTGTATTATTGGATTATACCTCCTATAAATCATTGGATGTTACTCATTGGCCACCACTAAAATAACTTCCCTTTTCTGTGCCCTGGCCCCTCTTTTTTCTACTCTTTTACTTTTCTGCCAGTTTCATAGAGCATACCTCCATTTCAGCTTTATGGAAAAGCTCTAGTGGCAGCAAGAGGGCACCCAAGAGACACTTCTTGTGTGCGCTGTTGGTATTGCCTGTTCTTAGGGAACATTTAGGGGATGGGATTGAGGTAGAGCTAGACTCAACATTCCTTTCTTTATCATTTATGCTTTTTTTCATGAATTTAGTAATCCTGAATTATGGGAGATAGAGGTAGTGCCATCTGTGAGTCTCCAGAGGGATAGAAAGCTACTGCTGTCTATATGGGCCTGATAACTTTAACCTGCAATTTGGGATGCTTCATGTCATTGTTGTGATGGGAGTTGACTCTACTTGAGTTAAGTTCACAAGCAGAACTTTTTGTCTTCCAATGTACAACAATGCCAGAGACCTTCAGAAAAGCTGTTTGCTCCCCTGCAGGGATTCACTTCTATTGGAGTCTCTTACCCAAGCAGAATGTACGAAATGCCTAATCCTTCACTTGTCAGAGCAGTTGTACAGGAAATCCATCTTTCATAAGGGGTTAGACTTGAGTTTAGCTGTAAAACTGTTCCTTTTATTCCTCCTTCTGTATCTCTGGTAGTAGAAACCCTTGGTGTTTTTTTCTCACAAGGATCCATGGGTAGATTTCTACAAGTAATCATTGTGGCCTGACCTTTCATTTTCAGGATAGCTCAGGTTAGAGTAAATCAGCAAAGAGAGAGTGCTAGCCTGCCCAGTGAGTTTTGTGAGAATTAGGTTAAAGGTCAGACTAAGTTAGGCTTTGGAGGGTAGGCTAAAGGACCATGCATCCTTTAGTTTGCCCTAGGTCTCTGCGGAGGAGATACCACTATCAATAGGCTGCTTAGTACAGATTTTTCTCACAGTCTCTGCTCATTGATCTAGCTGTAGATCCCTGGAAAAGAAGAAAAAGTTAAAAGAAGTGTGTGTGTCAGGGGATCTATCTTGTCTTTCCAACTGTGAGGTCCAGGGTCTTTATTTTCTGAATTAATTTATTATTTTAGGCTAGAGAAGGCCAAACAGTTATGAAAAGCTAAGGAAATGAGAAAATTCAGTCATATCAATAAAATTAACCATATATATGTATGTGTGTGTATATATGTGTATATATATATATATATATATATTTTTTTTTTTTTTTTTTTTTTTGAGACAGAGTATAGCTATGCCACCCACGGTCGAGCGCTGTGGCGTTACAGCTCACAGCAACCTCAAACTCTCAGGCTTAAGTGATTCTCTTGCCTCAGCCTCCTAAGTAGCTGGGATTATAGGCTCCCACCACAAAGCCTGGCTATTTTTTGGTTGACGTTGTCTTGTCGTCTTAGCAGGTCCGGGCTGGGCTCTAACCCGCCAGCCTGCTGGTGCCCTACCCACTGAACTATGGGCGCTGAACCTAACCTTCTTACATTAATTGAAGAAATGGTCTTTGATTTTGCCCCAGTTATTAGCAATGTGGTTTGGTGTCCATGGTTGCTTTCGTATGGAGTGTAGAAGTATAATGTCCCATTGTTACCCAGTGGTTCATGTGAGCTATGTATTTTATTTCTGTTGCCATCTTATAGCTTCTCAATTTGATTTTTTTCATCTTTTTTTCTTTTTTTTGCCCTAGGATAGACTTATCCTAAAACAGAAACATTATTTGGGGGAATTTTGGGTCTTTTAGCTATCTTTTTTGAGCTTTTCTGAGGAGTAAAATTCTAAATGTATAGCTTGAGGGGTAGGGGTGAGGGTGCAGGCCAGATACACCCTATGTATTGAATATAGGGGGAAAGCAAGTGTATTATAGGACAGGTTGCACTTTGGACCCTAACTAGCTTTTTTTTTTTTTTTTTTTTTATTTAAAGAGACAGTGTCTTACTCTGTCACCTAGTCTGGAGTACAGGGAGTAGTACAGTCATAGCTTACTGCAACCTCAAATGCCTGGGCTCAAGTGATACTTCTGCCAAGTAGCTGGGACTACAGGCACATACCACGATGTGTGGCTAACTTTTCTATTTTTTATAGAAATAAGGTCTCATTATATTCCCCAAATTGGTCTCAAACTCCTCTCAAGCAGTCCTCCCACCTTGGCCTCCCAAGGTGCTGGGATTACAGGAATAAGCCACCATACCTAGACCATAACCAACAAATATTGGTCTGGGGAAAACTGTAGTCTTCTATTATGTTACCAGTGATGACAACAGCAGCACAACATAGACATAAGTTAGACGTGTTTTGTCCTTGATTTCTCTTAAACCTCTCTTTCATTTTTCTGCCTCATTTTTTGTACTATATTCCGGATAATATCCTTAACTCTGTCTTTCAGTTCATTGAACCTTTCCTTAGCCATATCTAACCTGCTATTAAATATGTCCCATTGGGTTTTGTTTTTTTTTCTTTTGAGGAAGAAAGGAAAAAAAGGAAGGGGGGGTATAAGAAAAAGCAAGACAGAACAGGTGCTGCTGCATCTGGTTGCAGGGTTGGCTGGGGGAGGGACTTGCATTGAACTTTAAATTTTATTTGTAATATGTTTTATTTCCAGATTTTTTTTTTTTTTGCAGTTTTTGGCCGAGGCTGGGTTTGAACCCACCACCTCTGACATATGGGGCCGGCGCCCTATTCACTGAGCCACAGGTGCCGCCCTGGATTTTTTTTTTTTTTTTTTTATCAAATTGGTTTTGACTTTCTTTATAATTTTCTCTTTTCTTTCTTTTCTTTTTTTTTTTTTTCCTTTTTGAGATAGAATCTCAACAAAGCTGCCCTAGGTAGAGTGCCATGGTATCATCATAGCTGACAGCAACCTCAAACTCCAGGGCTTAAGTGGTCCTTCTTGCTTCAGCCTCCTGAGTAGCTGGGACTATAGGCACCTGCCCCAACACCTGGATAGTTTTTCTATTTTTAGTAGAGATAGGGTCTTGCTCTTGCTCAGGCTGGCCTTGAACTCCTGAGCTCAAGCAATCCACCTGCCTCAGCCTCCCAGAGTGCTAGGATAATAGGCATGAGCCCTCGTACTTGGCCTTCTTTACAGTTTTCTTGTTTCCTGAACGTATTCGTGAGCTTATCTTCTTTTATTTCTCTAAAATATATTAAACATAGTTAGAGACTTTATAATCTGAAATGGTATGTTTTGTATATAGCCTTGTGGGGTTCCAGCTTTATGATAAAGATCTTGGGCTACCTCTTATGTTGGCTGTTTCCTGTGAAACCTTGGGAGTCAAAGCTCAAGTTTATTAAGTGGCAAATGTTGTAGGTAAAGGCTGGCTATTTTGCCACACTTATC
Source organism: Perodicticus potto (assembly GCA_963574655.1). Classification (NCBI taxonomy): domain Eukaryota; kingdom Metazoa; phylum Chordata; class Mammalia; order Primates; family Lorisidae; genus Perodicticus; species Perodicticus potto. The sequence continues at coordinate 27,259 of CAUYRH010169204.1, forward strand.
TGTCTAGGTTCTCATCTTTACTCAATACCTAGCCAGAGGGATTCACTTTTATTTTACTAGCTCATGAATGCTTTTTATTTTTTAATTAATTAATTATTTATTTATTTAGCAGTTTTTGGCCAGAGCCTAAGCTGTTTTGGGCCGAGGTGCTGCCCTTGTGAATGCTTTTTTAAAAAAAAGTTTAAGGGCGGTGCCTGTGACTCAGTGAGTAGGGCACCGGCCCCATATTCCAAAGGTGGCGGGTTCAAACCCAGCCCCAGCCAAAAAGAAAAAAAAAAATAGCTGGGGATTGTGGGGGGCACCTGTAGTCCCAGCTACTAGGGAGGCTGAGGCAAGAGAATCGCTTAAGCCCAAGAGCTGGAGGTTGCTGTGAGCTGTGGTGCTACCGCACTCTACCAAGGGCAACACAGTAAGACTCTGTCTCTAAAAAAAAAAAAAAAAAATTTTAAGTACCTTTTCCAGGATAATTGGGGAGAGTGGATCTAGGCATCTAGTTTGTCACATTACTAGTGGTAATGCTGTGATTATTTCTTTTTTCTACCATCAGATTCAGGCTTTTTAATTTTATTATTATTTTTTAATCTTTGCCTGTGAGCAGTGTGACTAGGCAGGGCACCTATATCCAGGGTGGCAAGGGCACATAGCTCATTCTTCCAAATATTAGTTCTTTTTCCAGCTTCTGCCCATTTACAGCCTAATCTTGTGGCACATCATGCTATTAGGCTCACATTTTTTCATGTTTTCGGGAAGTGTTTGGTGTAGAGGCTACTTACTCAGAGGGCTAACTGGGTAGGAAGGAAAGGTAAATGGAGAGGGGAGGAGTGGGGTAGAGGGGCTGCAGCTGAAGGGATAAGAGCCTTTTATTGCCAAGAGGGCATGAGCTAGAGATCTGGATAAGAGTGCTCTTCTGTTTCAGCTACATTACATTATATATCTGGTGAACTCTGTTGGCCCATAAAATCCTTTCCATTAGTCAGGGTACGCTGTACTTTTGTTCTTGACTACTGCTGTTCTTAGAGCTGTTTGGTTGGCTTGTATGTCTCAGTTTCCTTTTCAGAAGGCAGGTTGTCATATGTTTAGGAATGTATTTATTGTAATTGGAGCGTTCTGGCTTGTTTAGTCCCCTGTTCAGATATAAGACTCCTGTCTTGAAGTTTATGTTCAGAAAATGCCCGTGTGATCACTTGACCTAAGTGCCAACAGCAGATGCAGCAATTGACACGCTGCAGGGAGTTTCCAACTGCTGGGCAGGTTTCTGAAATCCGGACACGTGCTGTTCACACTTTGGCTTCTGAGGCAAGGATCAGCGGTTGAAAGAGGGGAGGGGCTGGCAGGGGACTGGAGGGGGAAAGATCCTACAGTGCCTGCCCAGGGCTTATGGCTGTGTCAGCTTTCTTCATCTCTTCTCCAGCTGGCGTTGGCAGGGTAGAGTAAATCATTGTAGAGTGGTTATGAGCTGAACTCACTGGGGGCTTCTTGGAGGCACACCTGTGACGTCATCCTGTTATCATTGTCTGTTCTGCATAACCTCTTTTCACCTCTCCCCTGAGAGAGGGTGATGCCCAGAACTCATGTCAGGGCAATGAGCAGAGGGAAATATTTGGTAATCATTATTTTTGAGATGCTTGCTGAGGACACAATACCGGGCCATTGACACGTTCTTCAAGATTCCTCATTGGAAGAGAAAAACCCTGTTTGCAACCATGGCCCTGAATACTCCTTGTAGATAAAGCATCTTTTTAAACGGGGAAAGAAAGTCCAGAAAGTCTCAAAACTCCTAAATGGTCTTTCTTGTACACACACACTCACATCTGTTCCATTGGCTTCCCATTTCAGTCAGTAAAAGCCACAGTATTTAGAAGACCTTCCTGTATAGACTTCTCCTCCTGCTCCTTCCCCCCATGTTGCCTCTCTCTGACCTCATTCACTACTCCTATCCCCCTGGCTTACTTCACTTCAGCCACACTGACCTCCTTAAAGGGATTCTCCCATCATCAAGCCTTTGGCAATAGCTGATTTCTCTTCTTAGGATGTTCTGTGTCCAGCCATTGCCTGGTAAAGACTTTACATCCTATAAGTCTTTCCTTCATGTTAGCTCAGTGAGGCCTTCCCCAACCATCTGTTTAACACTGCTGTACACTACTCTCACCCTGCACTCTTAATTTTCTCATCCCGTTCACTTACTTTCTAAAAATTAGATCATTTACTTATTGTGCATATTTTTATTTCTTTCCCTCTACCACTCCTCCATAAGAATGCAATTTCCCTGCCAGTAGAGATCTTTAACCTGTTTTATTCACTGATATATTGTGTGTCTCTACAATAGTACCTGGCCCATTCAACAAATATGCATCGAATTGAGTTACATCTAAGAACAATTTGTCAGAAAGTCACTCTGGGCAGTGTAGGTTGAATGGCAAGGCCAGGGACATCTGTTAATTGAGTTATTGTTCATGATTTGTCTTTCCTTGTTTTTTGTCAAGGCAGTTTTCCTGAAAGTGTAATTTCCAAAGCATATTTTACATCTGACATTACATTAAAATATGTTAATGTGGGCTGCGCCTGTGGCTCAAGGAGTAGGACACCGGCCCCATATACTGGAGGTGGCAGGTTTATTTATTTATTTTTTTATTTATTTTATTTTTTTTTTTGGAGAGACAGAGTCTCACTTTATCGCCCTCGGTAGAGTACCGTGGCGTCACACAGCTCACAGCAACCTCCAACTCCTGGGCTTAGGCAATTCTCTTGCCTCAGCCTTCCGAGTAGCTGGGACTACAGGAGCCCGCCACAACACCCGGCTATTTTACTGTTTTGCAATTTGGCCGAGGCCGGGATTGCACCCGCAACCTTCAGCATATGGGGCCGGCACCCTACTCGATGCGCCACAGGCACCTCCCGAGGTGGCAGGTTTAAACCAGGCCCTGGCCAAAAAAAAAAAAACTGCAAGAAAAAAAAAGTAATAAAATATGTTAATGTGCTTTAGCATTTATTGTTAATCCTGGAGTCGATATCTTTGGGGTTTTGGAAGCAAAATTTCTTTAGAATAGCACAAGTTTTATCCTTTCTGATCTCTTAAATCTTTCATCTTTTACTCTCTGTCCTTTCTTCCTGCCCAGAAATACTTTTAAAATTTCTCCTTTTCTACTCATTTACCATATTTTTACTCTTACCTTACTAGAGCAACTCTGACCTGTTTATGTAAATTAAGTAATTTTTAAAGAAAGATTTAATAGTTTGGGTTTTGTTGAGAGTACTAAAAAGATAAGAAAGTAGAAACGCAACTTCCTGGCAATGGCATTCCTTACTTTATAAAAATGTAAGGTTTTTTTTGTACAGTTGAAAATATGCTGAATATAAAATATTTATTTCTACGTATCATATTCAGAATCATAAAAGTCTTTGTAAACATTTATAATAGATGAATAATGTTCTCATATGAATATGTTAACATTCATTTAATCATTACCCTGCATTTGGACATTTTCCCCTCTGTTTGTAGTATAATGCTGTATTTGACATCTTTATATGTACAACTTTTGCCTGTGTTTCATATTATTTTATTAGAATATATTTTTAGAGCTCAGTTGTTGGGGTTTGAAGTCTTTTGAGTTTTTTTTTTTTTTTTTTTTGTGAGACAGAGCCTCAAGCTGTCACCCTGGATAGAGTGCCGTGGCATCACAGCTCACAGCAACCTCCAATTCCTGGGCTCAAGCGAGTCTCTTCCCTCCGCCTCCCAAGTAGCTGGGACTACAGGTGCCCACCACAACACTTTGCCATTTTTTTTTTGGTTGCAGCCGTCATTGTCGTTTGGCGGGCCTGGGCTGGATTCGAACCTTCCAGCTCAGGTGTACGTGGCTGGCGCCTTAGCCCGTTGAGCCACAGGTGCCGAGCCTTTTTTTTTTTTTTAAACATTTTTGATGTATGATGTTAGGTTACTTTTTTAAGGAGCTGTACCAGGGCTGGGTGTAGTGGCTCACAACTATAATCCTAGTATTCTGGGAGGTCAGGAGTTCAAGACCAGCCTGAGCAAGAACATGACCGACCTCTCTTTTTACAAAAAATAGGAAAAAATTAGCTGAGTGTGGTGGTGCATGCCTGTAATCCCGCTACTTGGGAGGAGGAGGCAGAAGGATCTCTTGAGCGCGAGGAATTTGAGGTTGCAGTGAGGTAAGATGATGCCACTGCACTTTAGCCTGGGTAACAGAGTGAGTCAGTCTGAAAAGAAAAACAAAAAGGCTGGGCGCCATGGCTCATACCTATAATCCCAGCACTTGGGAAGCTGAGGGGGGTGTGGTGGATTGCTTGAGCTCAGGAGTTTAAGACCAGCCTGAGCAAGAGCAAGACCCCGTCTCAAAAAAAAAAAAAAAGAAAGAAACAGCTGGGTGTTGTGGTGTAGGCATCTGTAGTCTCAGATACTTTGAAGGCTGAGGCAAGAGAATCGCTTACGCCCAAGAGTTTTGAGGTTGCTGTGAGCTGTGACTTCACAGCACTCTACTGAGGGCGACAAACTGAAACTCTTATCTCAAAAAAAAAAGAGAGAGAGAGAGAAAGAAGTTGTACCAGTATACTCTTATCAGCAGTGTTTGAGAATGCCTGGCAACCACCTACCCTCCATCAGGCTTTTTTTTTTTTCTTTTTAAGAGACAGGGTTTTGCTCTCTTGCCTAGGTTAGAATGCAGTGGTGCAGTCATGTCTTGTTGTAACCTGGAACCCCTGGTCTCAAGATACTCTCCTCCCTCAGCATCCCAATGTGCTAGAATTGCAGGTGTGAGCCACCATACACACGGCCTATTTTAAATTTTCATAAGTCCTTGGCCCATTGTAGGCCTTTATATGTTTGTTGATAAATGATAGAAGAAAACCTGTCCCTTTTAAAAACTAGGATTTATATATGTATTTTTTTTTTTTTTTTTTTTTTTGAGACAGAGTCTTACTATGTCACCCTTGGTAGAGTGCCGTGGCATCACCACTCACAGCAACCCCAAACTCTTGGGCTTAAGCAATTCTCTTGCCTCAGCCTCTTAAGTAGCTTGGACTACAGTGCCCACCACAATGCCCAGCTATTTTTTGGTTGGTTTAGCAGACGCCTGGGTAACAGAGTGAGTCAGTCTGAACTCTGACTGTGCTTGAACTCACCAGCCTCGGTGTATGTGGCCTGCGCCTTACAGACGGAGCTACAGGTGCTGAACCAGGATTTATATTTTAAAGCAGTTTTAGGTTCACAGCAAAATTGAATGACACATACAGAAAATTCCCATGTGCCTCCCTCCCCCCAAACACACAACTTCACTGTCAGTATCCCACACAAGAGTGGTACATTTATTACTTACAGTGAACCTGTATTGACACATTATCACTCAAATTGAATACTTCATGTTCAGGTTCTTTCGTTGTTGATACTGTATAGGTTTTGACAAATGTATAATGACATGTATCTGCCATTATAGTATCAGATTAGTTTCACTGCCCTAAAAATCCTCTGTGCTTTGTCTGTCCATCCTTCCCTCTCCTTTTGCCCCTGAGAACCACTGTTACTATCCCTATGGTTTTGCTTTTTCCATACTATGTGATTTGGAGTCACATATCCTTTTTAGGTTGACTTCTTTCCTTAGGAATATGCATTTAAGGTTTCTCTGTGTCTTTTCATGACTTGATAGTTTGTTTCTTTTTAGCACTGAATTAATATTCCATTGTCTATATACATCACAGTTTATTTGTCCATTCACCTATTGAAGGATGTCTTGGTTGCTTCCAAGTATTTACAATTATGAATAAAGCTGCTGCCAACATCCATGTGCAAGTTTTTGTGTGGACCTAAGTTTTTAACTTCTTTGGGTAAATACCAGGGAGCACCATTGCTGGACCATATGGTAAGAGTATATTTAGTTTTATAAGAAATTGTCAAACTGTCTTCCAACCTAACTTGTTTTAAATAGCAATTATTTGATTGCTAGTGAGAATGGGCATTTTTCTCCTTTGTTTTATAAACCAGTTAAGGTTCTGTGTAGTCTTCCTCTGCGCTCATTTTTCTATTGCAGCCTGCCTTATCAGTTTATTTCAGCTTTGTGGATAGTATATATAGTAATTCCTTGCTATATTCATTGGTAATTTCTTATTTGTGTTTGGTTTTTATTATGCTTATGGTTTTTTTATTAAATCATAGCTGTGTACATTAATGTAATTATGGGGTACAATGTGCTGGTTTTATATATAATTCAAAATACTTTCATCAAGCTGGTTAACATAGCCTTCACCACATTTTCTTAGTTATTGTGTTAAGACATTTATATTCTGGCTCGGCACCTGTGGCTCAACGGGCTAAGGCGCCAGCCACGTACACCTGAGCTGGCGGGTTCGAATCCAGCCCGGGCCCGCCAAACAACAATGACGGCTGCAACCAAAAAATGGCCCGGCGTTGTGGCGGGCGCCTTTAGTCCCAGCTACTTGGGAGGCAGAGGCAAGAGGCTTGCTTGAGCCCAGGAATTGGAGGTTGCCGTGAGCTATGATGCAAAGGCACTCTATCCAGGATGACAGCTTGAGGCTCTGTCTCAAAAAAAAAAAAAAAAAGACATTTATATTCTACACTTAGTAGATTTAACCATAGGTGTGGTCCCACCAATTACCCTCCCACCCATCCTCCCCTTTCCCCACCCCACCACCTCCGCTGTCCCCTTCATCTTGGGCTGTAGTTGGGTTATAGCATTCATATGGAAGTGTGGGTGCTTATAATGGGTTTCATAGTAGGGCTGAGTACATTGGATACTTTTTCTTCCATTCCTGAGATACTTTGCTAAGAAGAACATGTTCCTGCTCCATCCAGGTAAACATAAAAGAGGTAAGGTCTTTATAACAAAGATATTTGCACCAGAATGTTTATTGCAGCCCAATTCATAATTGCAACGTCATGGAAGAAGCCCAAGTGCCTATCAACCCATGAATGGATTAATAAATTGTGGTATATGGAATATGGAATATTATGCAGCCTTAAAAAAGATGTTTATGGTTTTTTAATGTGTAAAAGTTTTAAATTTTTATAATTAACTATGTCATTCTCTTCCTCTAATTTTCATTGCTCTTAAGCTTAAAAAGGTCTTTTTGCTAGAGAAGCTTCTATCTAGTTCTGCAAATGTATTTTCATTTCCATCAGCTGGAGGGAAATTCTAACACTGTTGTGGGATAATTTTATGCAATTTGAGCCCTACATGCTGAATTAAGTAATAGAGGAACATGTTATATTTTGTGTCAGATATAAAAGTTCCTAACCAGGAATCAGCCCATTTTTATGTATTGCTTTGGGTGAGGTAGAGTTGGAGTTGTTATGGACTACATTGTCAGGGTTAAATTTTTCCTTTCACCTCACATAAAAACTTATCAGTTGGGAAAGCTCAAGCTTGGAAGGTTGGGATAGATAGGTATATAGGTGAGTAGTTTTGTTGGCTTGCCATTTCAGGGAAGAAGGAATATGATTGTTGTTTGTTGTTATCCTGAGCGAATCATCTGTGTTGTAACAGAATGTTGTGGGAGACATACATCTCTATTTTGGAGTAAACAGTCATGGATTAAACTATTTATTGAGCTAAATAGCGAAAGAGTAGGCTGTTCTGGTAGGGATAGGGGCTCATGGAGCATCACCTTATGGTACCATACTTGGCAAGACATTTCAATAGAGATGTTACCCATATCATACTTTTTGTTGGCTTTGGAAGCACTGTTGAATGTGGCTGAAGACACATTCAGCAGTCCTTGTATTTCTGCTATGTGTGTAGTAAGTTGGAGCACTTGGTTGTTTTGGGCTGGGGATAATGTGCAGGAGGATGGTAGAGGGTAATAAGATGTTTTGGAAGTTTTGTTGCTTTAAGGAGCTTAGAGAGGGGTGGAACAGATGTATCCTGCCAGGTCTGGAGAGTCAGGCCATGACTTTTCTGTTTACTGGGTGGTTAACTCATGGAAGAAGGTGAAAGTCAGCTCCCCAAAATGGGATCTCTCCTTTCTCTGAAGGCCATGTGGCCTCATAGTTATGAACTTTGTAATTGATCATATTTTGGTAAAATAACAAATATATGAATTTTGACAGATACCCATCAGAACTTAACCATATTTTCCCAGTAATTTTATGGTTTTCTGTAATGATCACAATATTTTAGTAATAAAAAACATTTTTAAAAATTATAGTGCTGGCTTGGCGCCTGTAACTCAGGCGGCTAAGGCACCAGCCACATACACTGGAGCTGGCAGGTTCGAATTTAGCCCGGGCCAAAAAATAGCTGGGTGTTGTGGCGGGCATCTGTAGTCCCAGCTACTTAGGAGGCTGAGGCAAGAGAATCGCTTAGACCCAGGACTTCAAGGTTGCTGTGAGCTGTGATGCCACAGCATTCTACCCAGCTTGAGACTCTGTCTCAAAAAAAAAAAAAAAAAATTATAGTGTTAATAAAGAAGGTTTTTTAATTTTTGAGACAGTCTCACTCTGTTGCCCCAGGCTAGAATGCCATGTCAGCTTAGCTCACAGCAACCTCAGACTCCTGTATTCAAGTGATCCTCCTGACTCAGCCTCCTGAGTAGCTAGGACTACAGGTGCCTACCACAACCCCTGGCTAATTTTTTTTTCTACTTTTAGTAGAGACGAGGTCTCACTCTTCCTCAGGCTGGTTTCCAACTCAAGAGCTCAAGCATTCCTCCTGCCTTGGCCTCTCGGAGTGTTAGGATTACAGGTGTTACCCACTATGCCTGGCAAAAAGAGATATATGAAGTTTTACTTGGCATATCATGCAAATTACTTATTCACTTCTAAACTTGTTCCTACATTTGTGCATAGAAGACATTTAGTAAATGTTTATTGAATTGAACCCTCGCACCATAGTATATTTGCCATTATTTCTCTTTTTCCCATAAGGGAAGGTTCTGTTTCTTCTCTTGAACTTGAATTTCAAAAGAAGCAACTTTGGTTTTGAGGGTTTACCAGCCGTCTTGTTTGCTTTTATCATTGCTCATTCTTCTAAACTCTTCTTTCATTCCAGAAAAAGCAAATAGAGATTGACCAAATAGAGATTATTTAGCTATTCTTGAAAATGTAATTATTTTAGCTTCACAAAATACATAGCTCCCTTAACTGGAGTGTGGTATCCATGGGGGATAGGAGACTATGACATTTTATCACATTTCTAACAGTGTTCAAAGCTGACTTCATGAGTGGGTACATAATCATTAGCCATGCATGGTGGCAGTACCTGTAGTTCCACCCACTCAGGTAGCTGAGACAGTAGGATCTCTTGAGCCCAGGAGTTCCAGGTTGCAGTGAGCTATGATTGGGGCCACTGCACTCCAGCTTGGGTGACAGAGCAAGACCCCATCTCTTAAAAAAATAATAATTAAGTTCATAATCAGTAATGATTGATTGATTTACTGGGCTTTGGGAGTATATAAAATGAGTTTAGGCAAATATGAAAATACCAGATTGTTGGCTGGGCATGGTGGTTTACACTTGTTATCCCAACATTTTGGGAGACCAAGGTAGGAGGATCAGTTGAAGCCAGGAGTTCAAGACCAACCTGGGCAATGTAGTGAGACCCTAAAAAAAAAAAAAAAAAAAAAAAGGAAAAATAGATGGTTAATTTTTTTTTAAGACTAGTCAAGTGCTAGATTGTTAATTAAAAAAAAAAAAAAGTATGTCTTTCTTGTAGCTATGATCGAGCCTTTGTACTCCAGCCTGGGTGACAGAGCCAGACCCTTTTTCATTTTAAAAAAAAAAAAAAAAGAAAAAAAATTCTTTAAGACTTCTGTGGTGATAAAGTCATCAGTATCCCTTTGAGATGGTAAAGCTGCAGTAGACTGCTTTGAGAAACCAGAATTAAAATCAGCCTACTTTTTTCTTAGCCACAAACTATGGGGACTCCTCTCTCTGAAGGCAGTTGGAAGCCAAATTTATAAAGACATTGCTATTAATTAGCTAATGCTCTTTAGCACATTCCACGGGAGACTGAAACAGCTCATTTAGCTTTAGTGGTACCTGCCATCAGAGTTTCCACCTTGCTTGAGGCCCCTCAAGGCACAGAACCCTGTTGGGAAGGGATGGAAATACCACCACATGTGTGTGCTATTTCTTTAAAAGAGAGTCTAGCGGAAGTGATGCTGTAGGGAACATCTGCACTTGGGGCTGAGTGGAGAAAGCGAGATGCACCGCAGCTGGTGTAAGGCCCTGGCAGGCTGAGGCGCTGCTGTCTATTGGGGTTTACTTCTGTCTACATTGAAACATAGCTTGGGAGGGGGTTGGTGGCCTGCTGCCAGCCTCAGTTAGCCTGCCCTTCTCTTTCCTCCTCAGCACCCCCCCCAATGCTTTAAAGTCACATTTCCAGGCCAGACGTAGAATTAATCTCTGGGCACTTCACATTGCTGGCAGCTGAAAGCAGGATGTGGGATCTTTTTTTCTCTCTTTCTCTCTCTCTGCGTCTTGGCTGACTTTTTTACCTCTCGAAGAATTTGGAAGGCCGTGAGATACCCCCTCCTCCCCAAGTACTGTGGAGTTTTTCAGCACGCTGATCACCCTGCTGCGGCTTCACCCTAATAGACTTCATATGCTGATGCAGTTGACATCAGTATCAAACTATTTTACATGTGATCTGGTGTATTTCCTGAGGAAATCTGCAAGATATTTATTAAGAACTAATAAAATAAACCTCTCCATGAGTTTTTAGGTAGTTTTCAATTTTTCATGTCTCTCTCGTTTCCTCTTATCAATGAGTTGCTATTTTCTCTCTACTCTGACCATCGCAAAAGGAAACAAAAATAAATGTTTTAAACTGTTCCTGAAGGGACTGAGAGAGAATAGTTCTGCCGTGATGTATCAGCCGGGGCTGTATTTTTAGTGCAGCATTGTAGAAACTAAAAATATCCTGTTATAGTGGATCCTTTTTATAGGTCTGTATGTGTGTGTGTGTGTTTATAATGTTGTACGCACAAGCGCCTTTGTACATCAGCAGCCACTCTTCACGTTACAGCTGGACTCCATTAGTCCTTGAAAATTAATGTAATCCTAGTTAAGAAAAAAATTAATTACTGTACCAGAGCTGTGTTTTATCCAAAGCTAGTGTTAGCTCCCTAGCTGGCAGCTTAGTTTGAGAGGCTCCAGGGGCCCATGGACTTGTGGCTTTGGTATCACAGCATTTGCTGCCGTGTTTTTCCCATTGAGAGCATTCCTCGGCTCTTTAGGGTTAGACACGTGGCATGCAGAAAGTAACTGCACACCCCTGTGCCTCAGTGAAATACTGTGTTCCAATCTCATCACTCCCAAAAGGGGTGTCCTTCACTGGTTTAACTCACCTGCCATAGCAGCTTTTCTTATCAGGTTTCTTTACAAGAGAGATACTTTGGCGATGGTTGATTTTTCATGTTCTCTGGAGAAAAAATAATATTTGTCAAAGTCCAAGAGACACATGGGATTTGCCTAGGAGGATTCTGCCTGGACAATTAAGAGTGACAGTCACATTTTGCCCTTGCTTTTTGTTTAAGGATTGGACTAGTTTGTTTAATATACACCTTTTACAATAAATAAATGAGTGTGCCAGAGTTGACTGCTGGTCTCTAGTCAGACTTCTCAGAACCTGCTATGGTGAGGGGCTGACTGGCTCAGTGTGTGAGTAACATTTCCAGCTTTGCAGTGTTCTGGGATGAGGTTCAGGGCATAGTCAGAGGTTCTTGCAGTTGCTTCACCTTCCTGATGCTGCTCTTGTGCAATTGGTTGCTCCTGTTGTTGTTTGTTTTTCCTGTTTGGGGGCTTGAATTGGGATGGGGGTAGAGTGGGATGGGTGGGGAGATTAGTTGTTTCCTTACTGGTCAGACTCCAGGCTCTGCTGAGAGTCCGGGCAGGATCCATCTGTCTTGGACTGCAGTTCTCTTTTCTGCTGAATTGGGGCGTGGGCAGCGTAAGCCTGTGTAACTCGTGATAGGCCTCCCAAAGTGCCATGATGGCATGCATCCTCATGGAGTTGTTCAGAACTAAAAACAGGGTTAGTGACATTTTGTTTCTTTTTGGGCATGGGCTCTGAGGCTTGTCACTGGATTTATGTTCCCTTTAGTGACTCTAGGTCAGCCGTTCTCAACCTGTGGGTTGCAACCCCTTTTTAACAATGAAAGTACATTGTGTTATTAGGAAGTTTGAGAACCACTGCACTAGGTCCCCCCCATCTTCCCCTAGATGACAACTGGTGAGCCTTCAGCTTCCTGTACTTGATCCCCAAGCAGTGTGGTTTAGTAAAAGTAGTAATTAGGCCTTTTACAAATTTATTTTATTAGTGAAGAGAGTTGGTAGGTAATGGGCTGTAATTCTAACACAGCCAGTTTGGAGATTAATAAAAAATTTTAAAAGAGCAGTTTTTACCAGAGGCAGTGGACCTATTATTTCAAGTTCTCGGCTGAGCTGAAATCAGAGCAGCGTGAGACCCATGGTGGACTGTGTTGCTGGGAGGATGCAGAGCCACGTTCCTTGTTGTTACAGCCTGTGCAGTGCCCGTCCTTGAGGGTGTTTTACGCTGGCATTGGAAAAAAGGAAACCTTGTTTTCCAAGAACTCTGCTCTCTCTCAGCTTGATAAGCATTTAAAAATAAAAGCTGCACAATTGAAATTGGCAGTGCATCCTCATTCTTTTGTCTCTCTGTTTATTTTTTTCCCTCATCCCTCAACATGTGTGCTACAGCCCATGGTTATTACACCCTCAAGAATGATGGCCTGGAACTCAGCAAACTTGCACCAAGGTCTTCCCGCCCTGCACCCGACTGTTTGAAGCTGGCTGAGGCATCAAGGCTCAGCACTGAGAGGCCTGGTAGATCGGCCTCAGCAGCTCCATCTGTGGCACATTTCCCTTTTCCACTGAAGCTGATGCCTAGAATTTTGAGCTCCTCCAGAATCCTGATTGTCTGCTTAATTTTTCTTGTTAGTTTTTGTAGTTAATTTAATTGATTTGTTTACCTCTTCATTGGTGGAACTCAAAAAGAAAGTGCTTTGGGCGCCAACCAGGCAGTGCTGCTTTTAAAAAAAGATCCATCTGAGCTAAAATTTCATAATACTAACCTAGGATGGAGTGACTGTAAGTCCTGGTTTGCCCAGGGATAGACTATTTATGAATTATTAATTGCATACTCATTCACTCTCAGAAATATCCCAACTTAGGCAATAAATTTTAGTATCATGCTAACCTTAGATGAATTTAGCAAGAAACAAACAAAAAAACCTCACTCACTATAAACTGTTAATTCTTTGTCTAGAAATGTAATGACTTTGTGAGACAGTGCCAAACCCTGCCTAAGCATTGCATGCAGATTCCACTGGAGTCATGCACATGTGACTTCAGAAAGAATTGCTGTATTTCTGGCTCTGTGAGCAGGACTGGCCTTCCTGTTTGAGCAGGTCCTGGTTAAGCCAATTTTGAAACACCATTTCACTTGTTCTAGCATTTCTGGTTATCCTTGCCTAGTTGGTTGAGTCAGAACCTGGAGTTAGTTTGGTAGAATGTGGTTTCAGGTTTGCAGACTTCCTGGTTGAGGCCTGTGAAGGGTTGGTGCCTGATGTAACTGAATAGGGTGTTACTTCAGGTTAGGAGTCCTTGTTTTTGCTTGGCCGGTTGGACTGAACCTGGTATTACTGTTTCCCAAAGAATATTTTTGGTTTGAAAACTGAAGGTCAGCAGTTCGCAAGTGCTAAACTTGAAGCCAACTCTGTGGTTTGTCTTGTGCCACTGGGCCAGCAGCACTGCAGTCCTGATCGATTGATCTGCAACAATATGAAACCACGAATGGTGACTGCCAGACAAAACTTCATCTTACTCCATTCTATATCCAACCTGTCTCTCTGCCCAGATCCCTTCTTTCTCCTTGTATGTCTGTCTCACTCTTGGTTATGTATTTCACTTTTCTGGGTCGATCTTTTTCCATCTCCCTGTCTCTTTCCATAACAGTTTTTAATAATGTTTTAGTTAGTTCCAGCCTTTTCCCTGAATGGATCCCATTGGAAAATGCATTTGAAAGGAAACAGTTATACACTTCCCTTCCTTTGAAACTCTGTTGGCACCTTTTCCAGTGCAGTAAACCATACAACATGTATTTTCAAAGTTTCCAAACACAGACACGCTGGCGTTAAATTTATGAAAAAATATTTTATTCAGCTGTATGGTAACTGTGACTTTCAGAGATGCTGATCAGATTTGAAATTGGTACTGACTTTTGGAACAACAACAGGTTTTCAGATCTCTGTAGGAAATATAGCTATATTGGCTCTTGGGGAGTCTGTGGTGCCTTGTGCCCTGGCCTCTGATTGTAGGTTGGGCAGGAAGAGTTGGGGCAAGAGATATGGATGTGGGGATCCCCAGCCAAGCCCAGGGAAAGTTAGTGAGTCAGTGAAGAATATTGCATAGCTGTGTTGGTCACAGGAGCAGAAAGTAAATTTCTTCTATTCATAGAAGGTAAATTCTTTCTGTTTACTCTAGCCAAGACTGGAGATCAAATAACACATATTTGTCTGGTTCGTTATTTTCTTTAGGGTGCCATGGCTAAGAAGAGTTCATTTATTTGCATTCAAAGCAGTGATGGTTTTGCTATTATAAATGCTATTGTTGCCTCACTTCTCTCTTTTATAGCTATAGTACACTGCAAAGAAAAAAAAAGTATATTAGAATCAGTTCTATTTGAAAGTTGTAGGTTTGATTGAGATCTGGATTTGTAGGTAAGGATATTTAACCTTCTCAAAAATCCCAGTGTTTGTTAAGGATGTCCCCAGAATAATGGGGACTTTTAATAATAATAATAAGCTTTTGAAAGTGGCTTCCAAATTGCTTAAGAAGCTGAACTGTGTCTTGACTCACTTTAATTTTTGTACTACACCATTTCAGGTTTTTTTTGCTTACCAGTCTAACGGCAGTAGGTTCTATCCTAAGTCATTGCGGTAGGTTCCTATGCCTGCCATCCTAGGACAAAAGCTGCCAAAAACAACCCTAACCAAAACTGAGCATCCTGCAGGCCATGTATCCCACTCAGTTCAGTTTAACAAGGGTTTGCTAAGCATTTGTTATGTGTCTCATTCGTAGCCTTTTTTTTCTTTTTGAAGTTTTTGCCTTTGTTGGCTATAGACTTTCCAGAAATGCTTTCCCTCTGTTCTCTTTCTTCTTCCTTCCTCTCTCCTTGTTTCTTGGATCTTCTCTTTCTTGTGTAGCATCCTAAATATCAACATTTACTAAAGATATTACCCTAGTCCTCCTCTTTCTCTTTCCTTATTGGTGTATTGTAAAATCTCTTGGTTTCAACTGTCATCTCTTTGTGGCTCATCCCCAAATTTCTTTCCTGTCTGGATCTTTTTCTTAGCCCACATTTCTAACTTTTTGTTCATTTTTACCTGGAATCGCAAACATATTAAAAATCGATTCATCCATAGCTGGGCACAGTGGTGCATCCTGACAGTCCCAGCTACACAGGTAGCTGAGGTGAGAGGATTGCTCGAGGCTAAGAGGGATAAGCAGTATGTAGAAAGGAGAGTACAGAAAAAGGCTTTCCTGCTTCCATTCCCTTCTGCAGGCCTGAGTGTATCTTTGTCCTCAGGTTCCTTACAGGACATTCCCTTTCTTGTTTAAGCTATTTTAAGACAGTTCTTGTTATTTTTAAATACTCCTAACATAGAGGATAAAGAAAAAAAATAGGGGGTTGACATCACCAAAATACATCAAACCAAATAATTAAAATCTGTATATTACTATTTTATGTAAATTATACCTTAACTTAGAAACAGGGAAGCTGAGATAGCCTGAGTTTATGGAGAAAACTGGTACCAATAACAAATACTGTGCATGAAGTAGAATTGTTTTGGTGGGTAAAACATGATTTTGTGCACTACGCAGATCCCCTCCAAGACTAAAGCACTCACTTCTCCAGCTGCTGGTAGTACTGGCAGCTCCTCAAGGGTCCAATTTGTGTCTGATTCATCTTTAAAAACTAAATGCTGGGCAGCGCCTGTGGCTCATCGAGTAGGGCGCCGGCCCCATGTACCGAAGGTGGCGGGTTCAAACCCGGCCTTGGCCGAACTGCAAAAACAGAAAAATAGCCAGGCGTTGTGGCGGGCGCCTGTAGTCCCACATACTCCTGAGGCTGAGGCAAGAGAATCGCCTAAGCCCAGGAGTTGGAGGTTGTTGTGAGCTGTGTGGCGCCACGGCACTATACCGAGGGCAACAAAGTGAGACTCTGTCTCTACAAAAAAACCCAAAAAAACACTAAATGCTCAGTACAGGATGCATGTCGTACCTGCTTAGTAAATGCTGACTTTGTGAATAAAGAAATGAATTGGCCCAACACTGTGTGAAGTACCACTTAGAACACATCAGTTCCAATGACCAGACACTACAGTTAGTGTTTGAGATTTACTGGAGTCTGCCCTATTGAGATGTCTAATCTACAGGGGAAAGCTTGAGGGGGATTGTAAATCCTGTGCTACCACAGCTTTGAGCCTTGTGCCAGTGAATGTTATGGATAGAAATACGTCAAGTCCAGAGGAAGGAGCCCTATCAGGAACTACAGTACATGTTTCATATATGCTGTATCTTGAAGAAAGATAAAGGAGAGGAAGGAAGTAAATTTTAGAGAGTAGAGGTGGGAAAATGGCCATTCAGGGAGGTGGAGGCAAGTTTGCTATTTTGTTTCTTCTTCACTGTGGTCATTCAGCTCTTTTTTTGTAGGATCCTTTTCAAGAAACAAGGCACTGGCTCGGCGCCTGTGGCTCAACGGGCTAAGGCGCCAGCCACGTACACCTGAGCTGGCGGGTTCGAATGCAGCCCGGGCCCGCCAAACAATGATGGCTGCAACCAAAAAATGGCCGGGCGTTATGGCGGGCGCCTGTAGTCCCAGCTACTTGGGAGGCAGACGCAGGAGACTCGCTTGAGCCCAGGAATTGGAGGTTGCTGTGAGCTGTGATGCCAAGGCACTCTATCCAGGGTGACAGCTTGAGGCTCTGTCTCCAAAAAAAAAAAAAAAAGAAAAGAAAAAGAAACAAGGCACTGCTCTATAAATAAAGCTGGTAGGTCTTTTCAGCCAGGCAGCAGCAGGTCAGTTCTGTTCTCCAAATGGAAGAAATCTCACCAAGAAAATAAAGTTGAACTGGTGCTTTCAAACCTATTTGGCAGGGGGTGGAAATCCCAGAATTATAGAGCTTTGTTCTCTGTTCTCAGTGTTCAAATGTAAATTTAGTTTTTAAATCCCCTTGCTTTATAGCATGTTGCTATACTTTTCTTTTAGAGATATTCTAAAAATGTACATAATTTGAATTTTATAGTCTAGACAAATCCTCTTTTATATCCATACATCAATGTTTATATGTATATATATATTTAATTTCATGTATTTTTTAATATGTCTTTTTTTTTTTTTTTTAAAGACAGGTTCTCACTGTGTCACCCAGGCTAGAGTGAAATGCCACAATTATAGATTATTGCAGCCTCAAACTCCCGGGCTCAAGCAATCTTCCAGCCCCAGCCTCCCGAGTAGCTGAGACTATAGGTGTGCACCACCATGCCTGGCTAATTTTTCAAAAAATCATTTTTTGTAGAGGTGGGGTATCACTGTGTTGCCCAGGCTGGTCTTAAACTCCTGGCCTCAAGTGATCCTCCTGCCTTGACCTCCCAAAGTGCAAGGATTGCAGGCATGAGCCACCACACATAGCTTCATATGGTATTTTCAGAACAAGAGTCTTTTTTTTTTTTTTTTTTTTTGAGACAGAGTCTCATTGTGTCGCCCTCGGTAGAGTGCTGTGGTGTCATAGCTCACAGCAACCTCCCACCTCTTGGGCTTAAGCAATTCTCTTGCCTCAGCCTCCCAAGTAGCTGGGATTGTAGGCACCCACCACAACCCCCAGCTATTTTGTTGTTGTTGTTTAAGTTGTCATTGTTGTTTAGCTGGCCCAGTCTGGGTTCGAACCCGCCAGCCTGGATATATGTGGCCGGCACCCTACCCACTGAGCTATGGACGCTGCCTGGAACAAGAATCTTTTCTAGTATATGTCACTTTCTCATTTATCTAGGCTTTTATTTAAGATTGTAGAATTCTTCTTCAGTCCTCATTCTTGATTGATCTTCTGTCATCAACTGCATAAGCACTGACTTGGGTTTCTCCAATTCTTAGTCTCTGCCACATGTGGAATATTGGGTAAACAAATGAATTAGCTATCAGGGGTCTCTCTGCTTAAAGAAACCCTTCATGGATCATTTTGAAGTATGAATTATCATTTCCTACTTTAGTATTATTTTAAGTTTTCTATATCTTCTTAAAGCACACTGTTTCTGTCGATATATAACATATTCCTGTTTTTGAAAAAATATTTTTAGATTTTGACACATTAAGCATTTTGTCTACTTGTATGTATAACTTTGGGATAATACCTCTTTGGTATCTTTTAACAACATATAGTAAAAAGCTATGTGTTTTAAAAAATCTTTTCAAGGTTATTGTTCTTTTGTTTCCACAGTATCTCTTACATAGACTCTATGTTAAAAAAAATTATTTTAGAGCCACTTGCAATGGTTCACTCCCATAATTCTGGCAACTCAGGAAGCTGAGGCAGGACGATTGCTTGAGGCCAGGAGTTCAAGACCAGCCTGGGCAACATAGTGAGACCCTCTCTCTAATAAAAAAAAAAAATTAAAAAAAAATGAAAAGACTGCGTGTGGTGGCCTGTAATCCTAGCACTCTGGGAGGCCAGGGTGAGTGGATTGCCTGACCTCAGGAGTTTGAGACCAGCCTGAGCGAGAGTAGACCCCGTCTCTACTAAAAATACAAAAAATTGGCCAAGCACCTGTAGCTCAGTGGATAGGGTGCCAGCCACATACACCAGGGCTGGCAAGTTCGAATCCAGCCCAGGCCTGCTAAACAACAATGACAACTACAACAAAAAAATAGCCGGGTATTGTGGCAGGTGCCTGTAGTCCCAGCTACTTGGGAGGCTGAGGCAAGAGAATCACTTAAGCCCAAGAGTTTGAGGTTGCTATGAGCTGTAATGCCATGGCACTCTACTGAGGGCAACATAGTGAGACTCTGTCTTAAATAAATAAATAAAAATAAATAAAAATAGAAAAAACTAACCAGTCATCGTGGCAGGCGCCTGTAGTCCTCACTTCGAGAGACTGAGGCAAGAGGATTGCTTGAGCCCAAGAGTTTGAGGTTGCTGTGACTTATGATGCCCTGGCACTCAATGGAAGGTGACAAAGTGAGACTGTGTCTCAAAAAAAAAGGAAAAATTAGCTAAGTACAATTGTGTGCACCTGTAGTCCCAACTACTTGAAAAACTGAAGCAGGAGGATTGCTTAAGTCCAGGAGTTTGAGGATGCAGTGGGCTATGATCTCAAAATTGTATTTCAGCTTGAGAAACAGAGTGAGAACCCATCTCTTTATAAAAAACTTATTTTAGGGCCAGCTGTGGTGGCTCACACCTGTAAATCCTAGCACTATGGCTACCACTCTGGGAGGCCGAGGCGGGTGGGTCATTTGAGTTCACAAATTTGAGACCAGCCTGAGAAAGAGCAAGACCCTGTCTCTAAAAACTAGCTGGGCATTGTGGTGGGTGTCTGTAGTCCCAGCTACTTGGGATGCTGAGGCAAGAGGATCACTTGAACCCAAGAGTTTGAGGTTGGCAGCACCTGTTGCTCAGTGGTTAGGGCATCGGCCATATACACTGAGGCTGGTGAGTTCGAACCCATCCTGGACCAGCTAAACAACAATGACAACTGCAACAAAAAATAGCTGGATATTGTGGTGGGCATCTGTAGTCCCAGCTACTTGGGAGGCTGAGGCAAGAGAATCGCTTAAGCCCAAGAGTTTGAGGTTGCTGTGAGGGTGACATAGTGAGACTCTGTCTCAAAAAAAAAAGAGAGTTTGAAGTTGCTGTGAGCTACGATGCCATGGCACTCTACCAAGGGCAAGAAAGTGAGACTCAGTCTCAAAATAAATAAATAAACAAATTAACTAACTTATTTTAGAACTTAATGCTGAGAAAAAATTTGTTCTTACCAAGGTTCTGATGCATTTATTCATTTTCAACAGTGACAACAATGACAACTATACAATGGATGGTGTTCCTTTTTTCTTTGACTGCCAGAAAAATAAGGCAAATTTTACGTCCATTCCTGTTAGACCATTAACACGTGTGGTTAACAATTTTTCCTTTTTCTTGGTCCTGATTTCCTTATTTACTTTAATGCTCTTTTATAGCAGTGGTTGTCAACCTTCCTAATGCCATGACCCTTTAATACAGTTCCTCATGTTGTGGTGACCCCCAACCATAAAATTATTTTCGTTGCTACTTCATAACTATAATTTTGCTACTGTTATGAATTGTAATGTAAATATCTGATATGTATTTAGGAGACCCCTGTGAAAGGGTTGTTCAACCCCCAAAAGGGTCGCGACCCACAGGTTGAGAACCACTATTTTATGATATGATATGTAAGATATCACAAATCCTTTGTGAAATGAGGTATAAAAGAATGAATGTAAACGAAAAAATTTAATCTAGTTTAAAACTAAACATATATATGTCTCATAAAAGGTATATAGGTTTCAGTAAGTATTATTGATAATTTGACCAATCAACTGAATACAAATTTAGAAGGAATGTTACTAAAGGGAGTGTGCATTGTAGAGATTCGGTGAGGACTGACAGGTCAGAAGACTGGCTGGTGCCTCACTGAGTTTCTAGTCACTTCCACAGGTGCTGCTTTTCTCACTTTCTTCTTTGGCATAATTGCCTTACTTAGCTATTGTTCCACTGTCATCTTTTTCTATTTTACAACTAGATGCACCATTGTGGGTGGAGTTGGACAAAGTCATTGCTGACTCAGTGTTGCAATGCTGATTTGGGTGTTGATCTCAGATTGTAAGGCTTTGAGGAAACCTTTTAGGGTGAGTTGCTGGAGCAAAGCTGGATGAATGTGCAGATCTGATATTCACAAGAAATCCACCAAAGAATTATGTCTTATCATTGGTCTAATTTTTCAGTATTGACCCTGTAGAATTTGTTTGATGGTTGTAATCTTCTTCTCATTCTGGAAATTTCCCAAAAGACCTAACTTCTCAGAAAGACCTCCAAGAGATTCTTTTTATCCTGGGTACTTCTCTGCCCTGCCCATCTCAGAGTTGTTTTATTTTTGGCATTGTTTACAAACTCTGTCACACTCTTTTAAAATCCTTTAGGAAGCCTTAAAAGAAAAGGGGGGAAAACCATAAATGAAAACAAATTGAGTTAATCTGTTAAAATGGAAGCTTAGCAGTTCTCTGCCCCTCTGCCTACCCTATCAAAGGAGCATTCTCTGAATCAGAATGTCTGCAGGCATTATCTCTCATTAATTTTAACTTTTAGTTCAAAATGCTTCTGAAGCTTCATACCAATAGAGATGGGTTTCAAGCTGTTTGTCTGAATCAGCTGCGAAGTCTCTCCCTGCCCTATCAGAAGTGGTATAGCAGTATTTATTCCTTCTCATTGTTACAGGAAAAGTTCCTTTTAAGTTGGCCTAAGCCTCTTAGGAAGCCTCCTTCATATCTCTTCTCTTCTACAACTTTAAATAACTTATAATATAAGACACCCCAGATTTGCTGTATGGGATTCCATGGGGCCTTACCTATCTGATGTAGTTAAAAGAGCTACCACTCATTTCTACTCCTAATTTGATTCCCTCAAATATTGGGAGAGAGGCAAGTTTCCCAAAACCGCTGTCCTGTAACTCTTCCAAATGAGATGCTGGAATGGCAGGCCATGTTCTCCTGGGCCCCATTACTAAGGGACTTCCAGTGCCAGCATGCCATTCTGCTGGCAGCAGCTCTGCTTGCTCAATAGGCAACATGTATTTGAAAAACCTTGGAATCAGACAGGAACTGATTGTACAAATCCAGAGACACAACCAAGGTGGAAATGGCCAAAGTGTGTTTTGACTGGGACTTTATTTATTTACTTATTTTCCAGTAAATCTCTAGGAGTACCATTTCTAAAATTGTACAAGTATTTCCCGGAAAAAGTTAAACACTCATTTAGAAGTGTTTTCATTTTTCCTTGTAAAGAGTAGATGGTTTGTTGTTCATCTTGCCAAGATACAGTGATAGGGTCCCCAGGACATTTCTTGGCTCTAGGGCAGCATAAAAAGGAGGAAGGAAAGCTAAGCTGTCCTCTGGAGAGGGCCTCGCACAGTAGTTCTCAACCTTCCTAATGCCACAATGTATTTTCATTGTTAAAAAGGGGTCGTGACCCACAGATTGAGAACTGCTGGCCTAGCACTTCAGGATATCATTTTCTCACCTTCAGAAGGTAGCAGTTGTATTGTAATGCAGTAAAGAGCTTTGATGTTAACCTGATTGAGGGTTTGAATTCCCCACTCAGTCGCTTACCAGCTATGTGACCTTGATGAAGAATGTTTATTTACCATCTCTGAGGTTTAGTTTCCTTATATATAAAGTAGGGTTATTAATGTCAGTTTACAGGGTTTTTCTGAATGTTAAATTAGATAAATATGCAAAACATCTTGCCCAGGGCCTTGTTACATACGAGGCCTTCAGCAGAAGTCTACTTTTCTGCATGAAGTCAACCTCTAGTTATGCACTCTTTTTCTTCTTTTTCATTTTAGCAGTTATTAATGAAAGTTGTATATAGGATTATTTTATTCTTGCATCTTCTCAATTGTTTCTTCCTTGTACTGCCCTTTTCTTTTTTTTTCTCTTTTCTTTTCTGAGACAGAGACTTACCATGTTACCCTTGGTAGAGTGCTGTGGCATCACAGCTCACAGCAACCTCAAACTCTTGGGCTTAAGCAATTCTTTTGCCTCAGCCTCCCAAGTAGCTGGGACTGCAGGCTCCCACCACAACACCTGGCTATTTTTTTGTTGTAGTTGTCATTGTTGTTTAGCTGGCCTGGGCTGGGTTCGAAGCCACCACCCTCAGTGCATGTGGCCGGCGCCATAACTACTGTGCTACGGGCGCCAAGCCTGTTCTTGCCATTTTCCTTTCCTACTTGGCGAGACTTGGCTTTCTGTTCAAGGATCTTTTTGTGATTTTTGTCCAGTTTAAGCCTAGTAATATCCATCTTGCTGGGGTAAATGCCTACATGGACAGTTGTGTCATTAGCCTTTTCTCACTGCACCTACTAAAAGTAGATGATGTATTTCTTCCTGTAAACTTGGACTATTTTGTCAATCTGCTGACCTTTATAGTGCCCCTGGACAACCTGAACTTCATCATCCTGTTGGATGGGCATGTATTGAACATTATACTTCTATCGCAGCTCTTTGGAAAGAGGGGAAAACATAATCTCCCTGCAAATGTGGGAAGGTGCATTGAAATGTCTTTTGCAGTTCTTGCTTCAGTCAGAAGTCACAAAAGGATTGACCTTCATTTTGGCCACTGCCTCTTTGGCAATGGCCGTAAAAGGGCTAGTTATGTACTCTTAATATCTGAAGTGAAGGATCAGACTGATGTCCTTCTAAATGTAATTTCTCTATTAAAAAAACTTTATAACAGTTTTATTAAGGTATGATTGATGTATTTTAGACTGCATATGATTAAAGTGTATAAGTTTATGAATTTTGAGATAATGTATATGTATCACCACAATCAAGATAATGAACATATCCTTCACCACCAAGTTTCCTGTGTCCCTTTGTAGTCCTTTTTTCCCCTAAGTCTCACCTCCAGTCCCCCAGTAACCCCCGCTTTGCTTTCTGTCGCTATAGATTTGTTCGTATTTTCTAGGGTTTTATATCAATGGAATTTAACAGTATGTTTCCTTTCCTTTGCCTGAAAGGAAAAGGATATATGGATATACTAAATTTGCTTCGTTGTATGGATATACCACAGTTTGTTCCATTCAGTTGCTGATGGATATTTGGGTTTTTTCCAGTTTTGGCTATTGTGAATAAAACTCCTATGAACATTCAAGTACTACATATAAGTCTTCACATGGATACATGCTTTCATTTCTTTACCTGGGAGTAGTATTTGTTAAGTGTGTGTTTTAACTTTTTAAGAAGCTTCCCAACTGTTTTCCAAAATGGTTGTATTATTTTACATTCTCCAGACAGTGTGAGAATTTAATTTATTCCACATCCTTGCCAATACTTGTCCATCTTTTTGGTTGTTGATATCCTATTGGGTGTGGAGTTATATTTATGGTTTTAATTTGCATTTCCCTAATGATTAATAATGTTGAATATCATTTCTTACACTTATTTGCTATCCATACATCTTCTTTGCCCAATTTTTTGTTCCTCTTATTAAGTCAAAAAAGTTCTTTGTATATGCTAGTTATGAGTACTTTGTGGATATATATATATATATATATATATATATATATATTTTTTTTTTTTTTTTGGTAGAGACAAAGTCTCATTTTATCGCCCTCGGTAGAGTGCCATGGCGTCATACAGCTCACAGCAACCTTCAGCTCCTGGGCTTAGGTGATTCTCTTGCCTCAGCCTCCTGAGTAGCTGATCTACAGGTGCCCATCACAATGCCTATCTATTTTTCTGTTTTGCAGTTCAGCCGAGGCCGGGTTTGAACCCGCTACCTTTGGCATATGGGGCCGGCGCCCTATGCAATGAGCCACAGGCGCTGCCCTGGATATATATGTTTTACAAATATTTTCTCCCAGTAAGAAAATATTCTGTGGCTTATCCCTTCATTTTTGTCTTTTGAAAAGCAAACACTTTATTTTGATGAAGTCCTCTACTTTTTTGTTAAGGTTGGTCTTTGTTTACAGATACATTGAGAAAGGGGCAGTTTAACAAAGTATTATAGTTGATGCTGCCAATTAAAAAATACATTTTAATGTCCGTCTGATTAGTAGTCCAGAGCAACAGTGAAAATGCATAAGCAATTTCACTTATGAAGAAAACAGAGCTCATGTTTGGAGCTAGTTTTTCCCCCAACTTCCCTTGCTTGAAGAATGCACATACTATCGGTGTGAGATTTGTACCTCTACTTATTTTTTGAGAAGCAAGAACATGTTTAAACAGCTCACTGATCTTCTACAATTTGTTCTTTTTGTCATCTTTCTTCACTTTCTCATCACCTTCACTTTGTGCTGCTTAATGTGGATTTTACTGATCTGATGTGTCATAGCCCTGGTGATGAAGTTCTCTTACTTCTTATTCTTTAAACAGAATTTGTCTTCAGTGAACTTTCTCTTTTTTCTTAATTTCCTTTTGGTTGCCTCTGGCAGTTTCTTATTCAGGCCAGATAAGGAGCCACACAGCTAGACCTCTCCAGCAGCTCAGGCAAGGCAGCACAAGATATTAACAAGAGAGGTTGGCGCCTGTTGCACGGTGATTATGCTGCCAGCCACATGCACCAAGGCTGGTGGGTTCAAACCCAGCCTGGGCCAGCTAAACAATGATAACTGTAATAACAACAACAACAACAACAACAAAGTAGCCAGGTATTGTGGCAGGCGCCTGTAGACCCAGGTACTTGGGAGGCTGAGGCAAGAGAATTGCATAAATGCCCAAGAGTTGGAGGTTGCTGTGAGCTGTGACACCACGGCACTCTACCAAGGGCGACATAGTGAGACTCTGTCTCAAAAAAAAAGGGGGGGGCACCTGTGGCTCAGTGGGTAGGGTCCTGGCCCTATGTACCAAGGGTGGTGGGTTCAAACCTGGCCCCAGCCAAACTGCAACAACAAAAAAATAGCTGGGCATTGTGGCAGGTGCCTGTAGTCCCAGCTACTTGGGAGGCTAAGGCAAGAGAATTACTTAAGCCCAGGAGTTGGAAGTTGCTGTGAGCTGTGACTCTATAGCACTCTATTGAGGGCAGTAAAGTGAGACTCTGTCTCCTAAAAAAAAAGATACTAACAAGGGGCTACAACACCTGTAATCAGGGTAATCAGCTACTGTTAATTGAGAAAGTATCCCTAAAATGGCTAAGTAATCTTTTTCTGTGTGAAAGAGAGAAGTTTCTGGAATCCTATGTCAGATCTTTTTGGTTTTTATTTATTTGCCTTTCTGTTTTGGTTTACTTGTTTTAAACTTTTTGTTTTGGACCTGTTATAGATTCAAAGGAAATTATTTTTAAAATGTACAAAGAGATCTTATGTATTCTTCACTACTCCTTCTTTTCAAGAATATTATATAAATGGGATCATAAAATATATAGCCTTTTGAAATTTGGCTTTTTCTTTTTTTTGCAGTTTTTGGCTGGGGCTGGATTTGAACCCGCCACCTCTGGCATATGGGGCATGCACCCTACTCCTTTGAGCCACAGGCGCCGCCCGAAATTTGGCTTTTTCACTAAGCATAATTTCCTGGAGGTCTGCTCAACTCATTGCATATATCAGTTATCCATTCCTTTTTTTTTTTTTTTTTGGCTGAATAATGTTCCCTGGTACAGATGTTCAGTTTCTTTCATTATTTACTCACCAATAACATTTTTCAGTATATAGTAAAATTGACAATCTACACCCTTTATTCAGATCTCACCATTTATACATGTAGATGTGTATGTAGTTCTGTGAAGTTTTATCACATATGTAGTTTCATGTAACTAAAATTAAGATGCAGAATTATTCCATCATCATACATTTCCCTCACATTATCCTTTAGAACCATCCGTACCATCTTCCATTCCCAAATCCTAACCCTGACAACCATTAGTCTATTTTCCTTCTCCATAATTATATTATTTCAAGAATATTATATAAATGGAATCATATAATTTATAGCCTTTTAAAATATGCTTTTTCACTAAGCATAATTTTGTGGAAGTGTATTGAACTTACCGCACATATCAGTTGTTCATTCATTTTGTTGCTGAGTAATGTTTCATAGATTCTTTATTCACTCATGGAAGGGCATTTGGGTTTTTTCTAGTTTAGGGCATTATGAATAAAGCTGCTATGACTATTTATGTACAGGTTTTTGTCCAAACATGAGTTTTCATTTCTCTGGGATAAAGTCCAAGAGTTCAATTGCTAAGTCATATCATAAGTGTGTTTTTAGTTTTAGAAGAAACTGCCAAAATGTTTTCTGGAGTGTCGGTACCATTTTACATTCCTATCAGCAATACATGTGTGATCCAGTTTCCTTGCATCCTTAACTAACATTTGGTGTTGTTACAATTTTTTATTTTTGCCATTCTGTTAGATATGTAGTGATATCTCATTGTAGTTTTAATTTTTATTTCTCTAATGATTAATAATATTGAATATATTTTCTCATGCATATTTTCCATTTATATGTCTCTGGTGAAATGTCTATTCATAGTGTTTTGCCTATCTTCTTCTTCTTTTTTTTTCATAGAGACAGAATCTCACTTTATCGCCCTCAGTAGAGTGCCGTGGCGTCACACAGCTCACAGTAACCTCCAACTCCTGGGCTTAGGCGATTCTCTTGCCTCAGCCTCCCGAGTAGCTGGGACTACAGGCGCCCACAACATCACCCGGCTATTTTTTTTGTTTTGTTTTGCAGTTTGGCCGAGGCTAGGTTTAAACCTGCCACCTTCAGTATATGGGGCCGGCGCCCTACTCACTGAGCCACAGGCCCCCCCCCCCCCCACCACCGGTCTTCTTATTTTTTATTTTTATTTTTTTTGAGACAGTCTTACTTTGTCGCCCTTGGTAGAGTGCTGTGGTGTCACAGCTCACAACAACCTCAAAATCTTGGGTTTAAGTGATTCTCTTGCCTCAGCCTCCCAAGTAGCTGGGACTACAGGTACCTGCCACAATACCCGGCTATTTTTTTTAGAGACGAAGTCTTGCTCTTGCTCAGGCTGGTCTTGAACTCCTGAGCTCAGGCAATTCACCCACCTTGGCCTCCCAGAGTGCTAGAATTATAGGCGTGAGCCACTGCGGCTGGCCTTGTTTTGCCCGTTTTCTAAATGTATTATTTATTTTCTTACTGTTAAATTTTGAGAGTTGTATATATAGTCCAGATGTTAGTTCTTTGGTAGATATATAATTTGCAAATATCTTTTCTTATTTTTCTTTTTGAGACAGAGCCTCAAGCTGTCACCCTGGATAGAGTGCTGTGGCATCACAGCTCACAGCAACGTCCAATTCCTGGGCTCAAGCGAGTCTCCTGCCTCTGCCTCCCAAGTAGCTGGGACTACAGGCACCCGCTACAATGCCCGGCCATTTTTTGGTTGCAGCTGTCATTGTTGATTGGGGGGCCCAGGCTGGATTCGAACCTGCCAGCTCAGGTGTACGTGGCTGGCGCCCCAGCCCGTTGAGCCACAGGCGCCGAGCCTAAATATCTTTTCTTATTCTTTAATTTGCTTTTTCATTCTCTTATAGGATCTTTAGCAGAATAAAATTTTTTAATTTTTGTGAGGCTCTTATTGTCAGTTTTTCCTTTTATAGATTAAAAGGATTTAATCCTATAGATTTTGTGATTAAATCTTAGAACTTTTCACTTAGTCCTAGCTCTCTTATGTTTTACATCTCTCTTTGATCTATTGTGAGATAATTTTGTATAAAGTGTGAAACTTATGTCAGGGTTCTTTTTTTTTTTTTTTTTGGTATGTTGATGTCTAATTGTTTCAGCATCATTTGTTGAAAAGGCTATCTTTCCTTTAACTTAACATCCGAAGAATGATTCCTACCACTTCATTCTTCTTTTTCAAAATTGATATTTTAGATCCTTTGCCTTTCCATATAAACTTGAGAGTAAGTTTGTCCATTGAACTTTCCTGAGATTTTTTTTTTTTTTTTTTTTAGACAGAGCCTCAAGCTGTCACCCTGGATAGAGTGCTGTGGCATTACAGCTCACAGCAACCTCCAATTCCTGGGCTCAAGTGAGTCTCTTGCCTCCGCCTCCCAAGTAGCTGGGACTACAGGCACCCGCCACAACGCCTGGCCATTTTTTGGTTGCAGCCGTCATTGTTGTTTGGCAGGCCCCAGTTGGATTCGAACCCAGCTCAGGTGTATGTGGCTGGCGCCTTCGCCCATTGAGCCACAGGCACCGAGCCAAACTTTCCTGAGATTTTAATAGGAATTGTATTAAACCTATAGATTTATTAGGGAAAGATGTTAGTCTCTTTTGCATTACTATAAAGAAAATACCTGAGGCTGAATGTAACATGTAAAGAAAAGAGATTTATTTAGCTCATGGTTGTGTGGGCTATACAAGAAGCATTGCACCAGCATCTGCTTCTGGTGAGGGCTTCAGGGAGCTTCCAATCAAAGTGGAAGGCTAAGTGGTTGCAGGCACAGCACATGGCAAGAGAGGGAGGAGGAGGGTCCAGGCTCCTTTAAACAACCAGCTGTCATGTGAACTAATAAAGCAAGAACACAGTCATTATCTTAGAAAGGGCACCATGTTATTTGTGAGGTCTCTGCCCCCATGACCCAAACACCTCCTGTCAGACCTCACCTCCAACACTAGAGATCAAATTTCAGCATGAGAGTTGGAGTGGCCAAATATCCAAACCATATTCAGGAAGAATTGACACCTCTACAGTGTTGAGTCTTTCAATCCACGAACCTGGTATTTAGTTTTTCTTTAATTTCTGTTATTAGCATTGTTGTTACTATTTTTTTCTTTCTGTAGAGACAGAGTCTCACTTTATTGCCCTCTATAGAGTGCTGTGGTGTCACACAGCTCACAGCAACCTCCAACTCCTGGGCTTAGACGATTCTTTTGCCTCAGCCTCCTGAGTAGCTGGGACTACAGGCGCCCGCCACAATCCTGTTATTTTTTGCAGTTCGGCCGAGGCCAGGTTTGAACCCGCCACCTTCGGTATATGGGGCCGGCGCCCTACTCGCTGAGCCACAGGTGCCGCTCTAGCATTGTTATCTTTAGCATAGAAAATCGGTACATGTTTTGTCAGACTTATACCTAAGCATTTCATTTTCTTTGGCACTGTTGTAAATATTGGTGTTTTTCATTTTGGTTTCTACCTAGTCATCGTCTCAGAGCTTTATTGTGCAGAACTTTGGGTAGTATGAGGTTTTTATGTTCATAAAGGAGAGAGGAACAGTTGGAGTGTGAAGCTTAAGTCATAAGCATTTGAAAACCAGGTATAGAAACAGTGTAGGCACAGGAGCATACAGACTTGGATTCAAATCTCTGCTCTGGCATTTACTAGCTTTGTTTTCCTTCAACAAATTGTTTAATCTCTCTAAGTGTATTTCTTCAAATGTCAAAAACAGAGAATGATACCTCGTGTGCAAATCTTTTGTAAAGCTTTGAGATAACATTTAATATATGTAAATGTTCTGTGCCTAACATAGGTCTCAATATATCCTAATTATTACTTCTGACCACAGTGGACTCATGTCATTCACTATAAGGAGCCACAGTGAGGGCTGTTGTGGTGGCTCATGCCTGTAATACTAGCACTCTGGGAGGCCAAAGGTGGGAGAATTGCTTTGAGTTTGAAACCAGCCTGAGCAAGAGAAGATCTCAGCTTTTCTAAAAATAGAAAAACTAGCTGGGTATGGTGGCAGGTGCCTGTAGTTCTAGCTACTTAGGAGGCTGAGGGAAAAGGATCTCTTGAGCTCAAAAGTTTGAAAACGGGGTCTTGCCCTTGCTGTGAGTGAGGCTGATAGCACAGGATTCTAGCCAGGACAACAGAAAGAGACAGACTCAACAAAAAAGGATGCACAGGGCGGCGCGTGTGGCTCACTGAGTAGGGCACTGGCCCCATTATACCAAAGGTGGCGGGTTCAAACCCAGCCTCGGCTGAACTGCAAAAAAAAACAGAAAAATAGCTGGGCGTTGTGGCAGGCGCCTGTAGTCCCAGCTACTCGGGAGGCTAAGGCAAGAGAATTGCCTAAGTCCAGGAGTTGGAGGTTACTGTGAGCTGTGTAATGCCAGGGCACTATACCAAGGGTGATAAAATGAGACTCTGTCTCTACAAAAAAAAAAAAAAAAAAGATGCACAGGTAAGAGAGGCATGTATACCTACTGTTCCTACTGTTATGAGTAGCAGGCATTTTTTTTAACCTTTTCATAGTGCTGATTTTCAAGGATGTGAAGTCTTGACACAGCTCTTGCCCTCAAAGGACTTAACATTTTGTTGGGGAAACATGCTATACGTATAAAAATTCTGGAACAAGGTATTCCTTGTTAAGTTGCAAATACATGCGGCAGACAGTGAGTGCATCAAAGAACTTTCTCACTGTGGGTTTTGTTTGCCCTTTTGTACCCTGTTCATCGAGGTGGCTTCTGGATGTTGTTGATGAGAGAATGTGTGGAGGTGGGAGGGGATTTGTACACATTTAGGGGAAGGGAGTCATGTGGGAATATGTAATTAATTTTTATACTTTCCCCAGTAAACCATCGTCCCTTTTTATGATGTCATGAGGGATTCCTTAATTTTGCAGCTGCTTCCTGATTACGTCAGAGAGGAGCCTCTCACACCACAGCCTGGGGCTGCACTCATACAAGAATTGGAAACAAATGAAGTGCTGAATATCTAATGGCTTCCACAGGGAGAGCCAGTTCAGACTTCCCAGGCCTCCTCTTGCAAGGTCTTCCTCAAGTATTTCTGACCCCCTAAAGTGTCTTTGTTCTAAAAAGACAGGACTTGGCCCAGAGCCAAGTGGGTGGGAGCCTGGGGACCCTTGACACATACCTGCCTTCCTCCAGGTGTTCTGTATTCTGAGTTTCTGCTCCTTTCTTGGATCATTTCATGGATGTTACCCTTCTTGAGTTCTCAGGATCCCCTGGAACCTGTCTCATCAGTGAGAGCCCTTGACCTATTCCAGCAGTCTTCACCTCTTCGCTGCATTCTCCAGCATTATCTCCACCTTCTCTTGATTTTCCTTATGCAGCATTTTTCAGATCTGTGTGCTTTTTATTCCTTTTTCTACCACTCTTGTTTTTTTTTTTTTTTTTGGTCAGGGCTGGGTTTGAACCAGCCACCTCCGGCATGTGGGGCCAGTGCCCTACTCCTTTGAGCCACAGGTGCCGCCCTTCTACCACTCTTATAAGAAAGATGTTTTACTTACTTGGCGTTATTACCTTTATGAAGAGTTCTATATATAAAATTTCTCTTAATTCAATCAAGTTCATGCTCTCTTAGCTTCCTAACTGGTCTCCTTCACTGTTACCTTTCTCCAGCTACCTAATATGTCCTAAATCCTTTAGCTCCATCAATCTTTTTTTTTTTTTTTTTTTTTTTTTTTTTGAGACAGAGCCTCAAGCTGTCCCCCTGGGTAGAGTGCTGTTTCATCAGTGCTCACAGCAACCTCCAACTCCTGGGCTCAAGAGAGTCTCTTGCCTCCGCCTCCCAAGTAGCTGGGACCACAGGCGCCCACCACAACGCCCGGCCATTTTTTTTTTTTTTTTGGTAGCAGCCGTCATTGTTGTTTGGTGGGCTCGGGCTGGATTCGAACCCGCCAGCTCAGGTGTACGTGGCTGGCGCCTTAGCCGGTTGAGCCACAGGCGTCGAGCCCCATCAATCTTTATTAAATATTCACCATTGCTTTATTTGGAAACCTTGAGTGAGTACTCCCTCACTGTCGAGTCAAGCCTATGTTCCTTTTTTCTGGCATTGCAAGTCCTGTACTTTGTGGTCCCAGTCAGACCTCAGGCAGTATGGTGCATGCAGTATCTGCAAGCCTTGTGCAGTATGTGCTGTCTCTCCTACACCTGCCAATTCCATCTTTGTTCATCTCTTCCAGCCTAGCTCAGAAATGACCTTTTCCATGAAACCTTCTCCGATACATGCTAACTGAAATGATTTCCTTTCCCTCTGGTAACAGAAAGCATCTTAATTCCATCTTCCTTATGGCACGTCATTCATGTTTTGAATTATATATAGTTAGTTGGGTATATATGTATTTTTCCTGTCTTCCTGATTAGATTCCATCTTCTCACAGATAGGATTCTATTTTCCTTTATATTCTCTACAATTGGGTGCCCAGTACGTGTTTTTGGAATTAATGGGAGAGGTCACTTTGTTAAGAGGTTAGGATTTCCGAATTGCTTAAGCCCAAAAGTTTGAGGTTGCCGTGAGCTGTGATGCCATGGCACTCTACCAAGGGTGACAGTTTGCGACTCTGTCTCAAAAAAAAATAAAAAAGCTTTTTAGTTTCATCAGATCCCAGCAGTGTATTTTTGATACTGCTTCCATTGCCTGGGGGAGTCCTCCTCATAAAGTATTCGCCCAGGCCAATTCTTTCAAGAGTTTTCCTTGCACTTTCTTCTAGTATTTTTATAGTTTCATGTCTTAAGTTTAAATCTTTAATCCAGTGTGAGTCTATCTTCGTTAGTGGTGAAAGGTGTAGGTTCAATTTCAGTCTTCTACACGTCGCCAGCCAGTTCTCCCAGCACCATTTGTTAAATAAGGAATCTTTTCCCCACTGAATGTTTTTAATTGGCTTGTCGAAGATCAAATAGCGGTAAGTAGTTGGGTTCATCTCTTGGTTCACTATTTTGTTCCAAACATCTACCTCTCTGTTTTTGTGCCAGTACCATGCTGTTTTGATCATTATCGATTTATCGTACAGTCTCAGATATGGTAGTGTGATTCCTCCTACTTTGTTTTTATTTCTAAGTAATGTCTTGGCTATTCGAGGTTTTTTCTGATTCCATATAAAATGAAGTATTATTTTTTCGAGATCTTTAAAATATGATGGCTCGGCGCCTGTGGCTCAACAGGTTAAGGCGCCAGCCACGTACACCTGAGCTGGCAGGTTCGAATCCAGCCCGGGCCCGCCAAACAACAATGACGGCTGCAACCAAAAAATGGCCGGGCGTTGTGACGGGCGCCTGTGGTCTCAGCTACTTGGAAGGCGGAGGCAGGAGACTCGCTTGAGCCCAGGAATTGGAGGTTGCTGTGAGCTGTGATGCCACAGCACTCTATCCAGGGTGACAGCTTGAGGCTCTGTCTCAAAAAAAAAATATGATAATGGAGCTTTAATAGGAATTGCATTAAAATTGTATATTGCTTTGGGTAGTATGGACATTTTAACAATATTGATTTCCATGGAATATTATGCAGCCTTAAAGAAAGATGGTGACTTTTCCTCTTTCATATTTACATGGATGGAACTGGAACACATTCTCCTTAGCAAAGTATCTTAAGAATGGAAGAAAAAGTATCCAATGTATACAGCCCTACTATGAAGCAAATTTATAGCTTTCATGTGAAGGCTACAACCCAATTATAGCACAAGAAGACGGGGAAGGGGGGAGGGAAGGGGAGGGAAAGGGTGGGTGGAGAGAGGATAAAGGGTGGGATCACACTTAAGGTGCATCTTGGAAGGGTCAGGTGAAACCTACTAAATGCAGGACACAAATGTTTTCACACAATAAACAAGAAAATCCCATGAAGGTTATGTCGAACAGGTGGATGAAAATATTTCAGATTGTATATGAAGCCCGCACACTGTACCCCATGATTGAACTAATGTACACGGCTATGATTCAATAAAAAATAAATAAATAAATAAATAATAAAAAGGAGGTTAGGATTTCCTTTTCTCCCACATCTCCCTATTTTCAGAAGAGCTCTAGAAGAACCCAGAGTTTTACCATCCTGGAAAGTCTAAAGGGAACAGCAGGAATGACAGTGAGGACAGCACTTTCCATGTTCTTCAGAAAGAAGAACTTGGCTATACCTTTTTTGGGATATGTTATGGCTTGCCTTATACCTAGTCAGCCTAACTTTTTTTTTTGCCGTTGTGCATGAATAATTTGCTTGGGTATGTTGGTGTCTTATTCTTCAGACTAATTCATTCTGCTCTTCAGGGAATAAAATGTGCTGAGGGCAACACATCTCTGCTTTTGGTCTGAGACTTTGATTTTGTCTGGTTCCTATACAGTGACTGCTTCCTCTTTAACCAGCAGCTGCCATTTACTCTGTGGCTCAAGCAGCAGCAGTCGAAAGATGCTCCCTCTCTGCCCACTTCCTGTAGACAAAGATGTTTTGGTGGGCTGCTCAGGAACTATGCCAGCCCTGTGTCTGACTGGTAACTGACTCATGAGAAAAGCAGCCTTATGTCTGAAAGATAAGAGCCAGCAAATGGCCTCCAGGTGGTGTTAGTTTAGAGGTGGCTGACCATTCATTTCCTCTCTTTGGGAGGAGATGTTGGTGAGGGAGTCAGTGAATAAGTGATCTTGTTTGCATTTTTCTCTAGCTGTTAGTGAAGCAGCCAAACAGATTCTCTCAACAGGTTCTCTCTCCTGGTGGAACTCAGTGCCCTCTGAATCCTTTCTGTTGCCATCAGGGTATCAGACTTATGTGTCATGCATCCTGTGTCTTCATTACTCTTCTAATCCTCTTGCTAAGGAAGCTGGCTGTGTGCAACAAGGGAACTCTGCTTATTCTATTGCTGCCAGATTCTGTTTTGACCATCCGAACTTCTTTCATAGATACTAGTTTCCTCCAAATCTCTTGGGGACAGAAACTCAGTACCTTGTCCTGGAAGTTAATCAGAAACGATATTTCTGAACTCCCATCCCTTGGCTGAGCTTCGAGGGTCCAGGCAGGTGGGCCTCCCTTCGCTCCCCTGCCCTTCACTTCCCTCTCCGCCCCTCCTGTCTCACTCCCATTTCCTGTGAGAGGATGCCTTGCCATCCTGGAGCCATCAGGCACAGCTTTGCTTTGGCAGCACCATGGTGGGAGAGGGGACATGTTTATCACTTTTCCTGGAGATTATCTGTTTAAGCACTTCTCTGACAGTTACAATAACAAGGGCAGTGTGTTGTGTTTCCCAGCAGAAGGACACTTGCTGTTGAAAGATGTATAGCACTAATTAGAAATACATAACATCCGGCCACATGGCAACCTTCTCCTGGCCGCTCTATTTCCTGATTTTATACAACTTTGACGACAGTTGGTTTATGTTTTCCATGAATATGTTCTCAGAAAAATGAGAAGGTCTCCCTGTTACATAGGAGTGAGAAGAATATTTCTGTCTAAGCAGGTATTTAGCCATAGGAATACTGGACGCTGTGGTCACCTGCCCACATGTGGGAAGGGGCTAAACTAAGTTCAGACCTCGGGTGACTTTCTAGGTAAGAAATATTTCTGTTTGATTTACTTAGTCAAAACCATTACCCTAAACCCTTGAGCAAGCCTGCTTTTGGAAAGAAGGTGAAAGGCTATTTCACAATGTTAATGAGTTCCTCAGCTCACATCAAGCTCCTGCTGTCTGTCACAAAGCCAGAGGAACCCAGGCAAATACCAAGGCAAACAATGCCTTTCCCTCCCCACCCTTCATCACTTGTTGGCTTGAACCAACTCATTTCTAGATATTTACAGAGAGTGCCAAAAAAACGTATACACATTTTAAGAAAGGAAAAAACTTAAGTTTGTAATACTCAATATATACCAGTTACAAAAGACGAATACAAGTCACGTGGAACACCGCTTGTAATTGCAGAAGTTAAATGTGACTTGAGTATTACAAATTTATTTTATGACTCAGTGCCTGTGGCTCAACGGGCTAAGGCGCCAGCCACGTACACCTGAGCTGGCGGGTTTGAATCCAGCCTGGGCCGGCACCTGTAGTCCCAGCTACTTGGGAGGCAGAGGCTTGAGCCCAGGAATTGGAGGTTGCTGTGAGCTGGGATGCCACGGCACCCTCTCCAGGGTGACAGCTTGAGGCTCTGTCTCAAAAAAAAAAAAAAAAAAGTTATTTTATTTTATTTATTTAATTAATTTATTTATTTTTGTAGTGACAGAGTCTCACTTTATTGCCCTCGGTAGAGTGCCGTGGTGTCACACAGCTCACAGCAACCTTCAACTCCTGGGCTTAGGCGATTCTCTTGCGTCAGCCTCCTGAGTAGCTGGGACTACAGGTGCCCACCACAACGCCCGGCTATTTTTCTGTTTTGCAGTTCAGCTGAGGCCGTGTTTGAATCCGCCACCTTCAGTATATGGGGCCAGCACCCTACTCGACGAGCCACAGGCACCGCCTATTTATTTATTTTTTGAAACAGAGTTTTACTTTGTTGCTTTCCATAGAGTACTGTACTGTCATAGCTCACAGCAATCTCAAACTCTTGGGCTTAAGAGATTCTCTTGCCATCAGCCTCCCAAGTAACTGGGACTACAGGCACCTGCCACAGTGCCCAGCTATTTTTAGAAATGGGGTCTCACTTGCTCAGGCTGGTCTTGAACTCATGAGCTCAGGCAATCTACCTGCCTTGGCCTCCCAGTGCTAGGATTACAGGCATGAGCCACTGTGCCTGGCCTGAATATTACAAATTTAATACAGTTTCATCTTTCTTAAAATGTGTATACATTTTATTTTTTGGTACCTTCTGTATATGGGTATTTGACAGACAAGGTCCAGTTTCCTAGGGCTAGCCCTAAATCGTGTGGACTCTGGGAATCTAGATCTTTTTCTTACCCATTTGTATAATGGTGAGTACTCTTTTTTTCAGACAGAATCTCACTTTGTCACCCTTGGTAGAGTGCTGTGGCATCATAGCTCACAGCAACCTCAAACTCTTGGGCTCAAGCCATTCTCTTGCCTCATCCTCCCAAGCAGCTGGGACTACAGGTGCCCTCTACAACACCCTGCTATTTTTAGAGATAGGGGTCTCACCCTGGCCCAGGCTGGTCTTGAACCTGGGAGCTCAAGCCACTTGCCTCAGCCTCCCAGAGTGCTGGGATTACAAACGTGATCCACAGCACCCAGCCTTAGTGGTGAGTACTCTTAAGGGGTGGTTTCTTATGGCTTCTAGCCCAGGGGCAAAGAGCATCCCATGAAGGTAACATGTACTTAATACATTCTCACTTAAGACACTAGGTTCAAATTGCCATGGTTACTTGTGTAAATAATGATTTTTTTTTTTTGAGACAGAGCCTCAAGCTGTCCCCCTGGGTAGAGTGCTGTTTCATCAGTGCTCACAGCAACCTCCAACTCCTGGGCTCAGGAGAGTCTCTTTCCTCCGCCTCCCAAGTAGCTGGGACTACAGGCGCCTGCCACATCGCCTGGCAATTTTTTGGTTGCAGCTGTCATTGTTGTTTGGTGGGCCCAGGCTGGATTCAAACCCGCCAGCTCAGGTGTATGTGGCTGGCTCCTTAGCTGCTTGAGCCACAGGTGCTGAGCTGAATCATTAAATAATGATTTTTTTTTTTTGTAGAGACAGAGTCTCACTTTATCGCCCTCGGTAGAGTGCCGTGGCGTCACACTGCTCACAGCAACCTCCAACTCCTGGGCTTCGGTGATTCTCTTGCCTCAGCCTCCCGAGTAGCTGGGACTACAGGCGTCTGCCACAACGCCTGGCTATTTTTCTGTTTTGCAGTTCGCCGGAGCCGGGTTTGAACCCGCCACCTTATGGGGCCGGTGCCCTACTCGATGAGCCCCAGGCACCGCCCTCTTTTTTTTTTTTTTTTTTTTTTTTTTTTTTGAGACAGAGTCTTATTGTTGCTCTGGGTAGAATGCTGTAGCATCATAGCTCACAACGACCTCAAATTCTTTGGGCTCAAGTGATCCTCCTGCCTCAGGCTCCCGAGTAACTGGGACTATAGGCACTCTCTGTGATGCCCAGCTAGTTTTTCTATTTTCAGTAAAGACAGGGGGTCTTGCTCTAGCTCAGGTTGGCCTCAAACTCCTGAGTTCAAGCAACCCACCCGCCTCGGCCTACCAGAGTGCTAGGCTTATAGGCGTGAGCCACTATACCTGGCCCTAAACAATGATTTTCTTCACCCTATTTAAAGGTCCTAAGTTTG
This sequence comes from Perodicticus potto, assembly GCA_963574655.1. Lineage (NCBI taxonomy): Eukaryota > Metazoa > Chordata > Mammalia > Primates > Lorisidae > Perodicticus > Perodicticus potto. The sequence goes on from CAUYRH010169204.1 coordinate 65,878, forward strand.
CAGAGACCATGTTCTATTTGTAGTTATGTTCTCCATCATAACTACCACATTGTCTAGCATATCATCGGTGCTCTATATGTGCTTGTGGTACCACTGAGCCATGGAAAAGGGCAGACCTTCCAGGAATTACTGTAGATAACATGATCAGAGGGATGACCATGACCCAGACATTCTGACTCCTTAGATAGCCTATAATATCTCCACTTGCTTGACGGGGCAGAGTAGCTTACTAGTTTGTACACACAAACCAGCGGTGTTATCAGGCCCTTCTTCAGTAGGTGTTTAGAGGGATTGAGGTGATATAATCATGACCAAGAGCAGAACTTTCATGAAGCTTCCCTGTAGTTTTTTGGTCTGAGAAGCAGATGACCCCTTCCAGACTTACACCAAAAAGACCCCAGTTGTTGCTACCTTGCCTGGTCCCCAAACATTATTGCAAGAGGCTTTAAGAAAAAAAAAAAGCCACCCTGGACTCTCCAGAGGCAAAATAGTTCTTAAGTAGTTCATTCTCTGCCTTAAACCCTAGCCCCCACCTTGTCAAGCCTGGGGTTGCCATTTGTCATAAAAATGGAAATAGGCTTGATGAAAGAAATCTCCCTCTCCCCCATCTTATCCTTCTAGTGGCTAATGAATCTTATGTGTCTCAAAATGCCAGTGTCTAGAGTTAAGATACCCTCCACATCCCTTCTAACTTTCTGTGTGCAAGTAACTTCTGCCTAAGATCCTCAGTTGATGGGGACACTAAGTGTTTAATCAGTGTGTTAACCGCCAAGATCTCTTAGTCCTTTCCAGGTTCCTTTCTCCTGGACTTCTTCATTCTGGGCTTTGTTGCTAATTAGAGGCAGGCTGCTGGCAGTGCTTTGCAGAGGCCTGGCCTGAGCTGGGAGCATACTGAGAGTGCTTTTTCCTACAGGGAGGGAGCTGGGGAAGAGCTGGCATCTTTTCTTGGGACAGCTTACACATCTTTATACATCTTTCTCTTCCCTGCTTTCCCTCCTCCCTCCTCTTAGTTCTTGGTTGCTTGTTTTCTTTTCTGTCCACCGCAGGTTTAGAGCCTAATCAGGAGAAGAATGAGGGCAGTGATCTATTCTAATCACATGGATTGTTATCACTTCCTTATTGCCTGCCACAGTTGCATTGGATAGTTAGAGGGTGACATTTGGGACCAATAGGCATCCTGGAAGGATAGCAGGAAAGCCACAGTGGAATTGTTACACTGATGCTGTTCATATGTTGGTCCCTTTTGAGCAGCAGCCTGCTCCTCCTCCTTCCTAGGACTTTCAGAAATGGTTTGGGGCCAGGCACAGTGGCTCACGCCTGTAATGGTAGCATTCTGGGAGCCCAAGGCAGGAGGATCACTTGAACTTAGGAGTTATAGACCAGCCTGAGCAAGAGCTAGACCCTGTCTCTACTACAAATAGAAAAATTAGCTGAGTCTTGTAGCAGGTGCCTGTAAGTAGTAAGCCAAGCTACTTGGGAGGGTGACACAGGATCGCTTGAACGCGGGAGTTTAAGATTGCTGTGAACTAGGCTGATGCCACTGCACTGTACCCTGGGGCAGCAGATGAAGACTTCAACTAAAAAACAAAAATAAAAAAAAAAAATTTATTTGGGGCCAGCTTGTATTCTCCAGTTATACTTTATCCTAGGCAAAGGAATACTATGGTTGTGTACTATCTCCTGGATTTCAGGTAGGCCCTATTGATAAGACTAGAGATAGAGCATGCTCCCCCCTGGGCTATTGAGGTTAAAATGCTGGCAGAAAACAAACATGTGGCTAATTATCGGAGATTCTGAGAGTTCTCCTGTATTGCAGAAGGAATTAACAGATTAGCTGCTGCCACAGTTAGTGAGCCTGACTGATTCCATCTCCTCTGTGTAGTGAGAGTCTTCTCTGAAGCTGTAAGTTGGACTTTTGCTCTTTGTTTGTCACCAATTCCTCTCCAGTGGAGATGAAGTGGCTATGAGGGAAGGAACCGACAGAGAGTAGGTACAGGCAGGGATTTGGGAGTGTCTTATGTAGTTCCCACCAAAGAATAACTCTGCCCACCCACAAGGTGGCTCCTTTCAGTGACCAAAAGTAAGAAGGAAGTTAGCCAGGCTAAAAAAGTGAGGGAAGCAGGGTGCCGGTATTAGGAGCCAGATTTATTTTTTAGTCATAGGGATAACAATTTGTGAAAACAAAAGCTAACACTGATAGTGTATTATTATATGCCAAGCACTGCTCTATATAAAATTAACTCATTCAGCGAAAATAGGTTAGTTGTGCCATGTATATGGAAGAATATAGAGGAGGTAAGGATGAAAGCAAAGGTGGGTGATTGAAGAAGGTTATTTTTAAATTTGAATTTTCTGATCTTAATTGATGATTGTGCTCTGCTTGCTGTACATTAATTAGAGAGACTGAGTTAATTAAATCTGAGTTTGTGTTACTATAGCTTTACATTATCAGTAACCCCTGTGGCTCTGGCTCAAACTGCTCACCTTGAGTAACTGGTCCTGGGGAAGTGATGTGCTTCAGAGATGATGCAGGTGATCCTTACCATGTTAGTAGCACTTCTTGTAGCCAGAGCTTGTGGTAAGTGCTTCACATGCATTGTTAGTTAGCCTTAGAGCTACTCTCTGAGAGGAGGCATATTGTAGTTTTAGGTGAGGAAAAGTAAGCTCAGTAATATGCCAAGGATGCACACCTTGTAAAGTAGAGCAGCACAGCCCTCATCCCCCAAGATAATGATGGAGTTTCTTATGCCTCTCCTCAGACTGCTTCTCAGAGGAGTGTCGCTCTGTGATCCAGGAGCAAGCTGCAGCCCTGGGCTTGGCTATGTTTTCTCTACTGGTACGGCGCTGCACCTGTTTACTTAAGGAGTCTGCCAAAGGTAAGCAGGAGGGGCCCCCTAACTCGAGGGCATTCTAGCTGCCTGGCCCTGTCCAGACAAGCCTCGAGTGCTGTGCTGCTTCTCAGGGTCTTCTCCCTCTGCTCTCTGTTCTTCCTCTTCCCCTCATGTGCCTCTTCCTTTTGCCCATGGACCTAGTCTTATTTCCTTTTGTAATCTGACTGCCTCTAAGGGCCCACTTTCTTTTTTGTGGAACCATTCCCTCCCCTTTTTCTCCTTTTGTAATTAGGATTTTCACTTAAGGCTCGGCGTCTGTGGCTCAGCGGGCTAAGACGCCAACCACGTACACCTGAGCTGGCAGGTTTGAATCCAGCCTGGGCCGGCCAAACAACAATGGTGGCTGCAACCAAAAAATGGCCGGGCGTTGTGGCGGGCGCCTGTAGTCCCAGCTACTTGGGAAGCGGAGGCAGGAGACTCGCTTGAGCCCAGGAATTGGAGGTTGCTGTGAGCTGTGATGCCATGGCACTCTATCCAGGGTGACAGCTTGAGGCTCTGTCTCAAAAAAAAAAAAGGATTTTCACTTTACCTATGAGCCGCTAGGTGTTCTGCATTTTTAAAACACCAGAAAAGTGAAGTTCACTTTTTGTTCATATTTGATGTTGTGTTTTTTGCCCTTTATCTCTGTGTCCCTCTTTGTTTGGTGCCTAGTGGGTGCTTTAACCACTGTGGACCAGTCATCTTGGGAGACTCATTGGACTAGAATGGGTGTTATTTTTAGCCCTTGGGTTGAGGTAATATCCCATATCCTTAAAGACTGTCCTTAGATTAATGTAGCAGTGTAAGGTAGGGCTGAAGGTCACACCTTTCTTTCAGCTTCTAGATCAGTATTGGTGAGGAATGAGGCCCCTCTGTCATCCACTGGCATACCAGCTCTTTGAATGATTCCAGCCACTGGGCTGTCTTTCTTCTGAGACAAGAGAATAACTTTTTATATTGAAATAATTTTACATTTAATAACAATTATCAAAATCAGAAAGTTAGTATTGATATAGTACTATTATTGAACGTACAGACCTTATTCACTTTGTACCAATTGTCCTAATAATGTTCTTTATAGCAAGAAAAAGAAATACTTTTTTCTGCTCTAGGATCCAGTCCAGGATCACACATTGCATTTATATGTCACGTCTTGGCCGGGCATGGTGGGAGCCTGTAGTCCCAGCTACTTGGGAGACTGAAACAAGAGAATTGCTTAAGCCTAGGAGTTTGAGGTTGCTTTGAGCTATGATGCCGTGGCATTCTACTGAGGGTGACAAAGTGAGACTCTGTCTTTAAGGGAGAGAAACAAATGTCATGTCTCTTTAGTCTCCTGTAATTTGGAATGGTTTTTTAATCTTTTTTTTTCCTTTATGATCTTGACTTTTTTTTTTTTCTTCTCTCCTCAGCCTCCTGAGTAACTAGGACTACAGGCACCGACCACTATGCCTGGCTATTTTTTAGAGGTGGGGTCTCATTCTTACTCAGGCTGGTCTTGAACCTATGAGCTCAGGCAATCTACCCACCTCGGCCTCCCAGAGTGCTAGGGTCACAGGCGTGAGCCATGGCTCCTAGCCTTTTTTTTTTTTTTTTTTTTTTTTTTTTTTGAGGCAGAGTCTCACTCTGTTGCCCTGGGTAGAGAATGGTATCATCATGGCTCACAGCAGCCTCAAACTCTTGGGCTCAAGTGATCCTCTTGCCTCAGCCACCCAAATTGCTTGACATTTTTGAAGAGTACAAGTCATTTATTTTGTAGAATGTCCTGTAATTTTGGTTTCTCTGATGTTTTCTTATGATTAAATTCAGGTATTATAGTTCTGGCAGGAACTCTGTTATCATTTTAGTACTGTGCTGAAGGAAAGCTAGAAGGGTAAGCTAGCAGACAGAGTAGAGACTTCAGCCAGGTAAAGCAGAAATAGCTATCATTGGGGGCAGACTCAGTGTACTCGTTCTTTCTTTGTCCTGCTTTTCAGAATCCTCTTAGGTGCTGGCGCTTCTGCTTGCCTTTGGGCCCAGCTTTCCTGTGGACTTGATCTCCCTTCCCTAAGAACTTGCTGCCATCCCAGCGCCCCAGGCCTCACTTGGAGGCCACAGCAGACATAGGCCCAGTTCTCACCCTTTGCCTCTGCAGCTCAGCTGTCCTCCCCTGAGGATCAGGATGACCAAGATGACATCAAGGTGTCTTCCTTTGTCCCGGACCTGAAGGAACTGCTCCCCAGTGTGAAAGTCTGGTCAGACTGGATGCTCGGCTACCCAGATACCTGGAATCCTCCACCCACATCCCTGGACCTGCCCTCACAGTGAGTTGACCTGCCCATTCCTTTGTCACTGCTGGCCTTGGCCCATCCCACAGTTCCTACAGTGCCCTTCCTCGTCTTGCTTTTTATTTCCTTCTGCCCATAGCCTGCTTATTTCTCTGTTCTCTCTTCATTTGAACTTTGGTTTTTCCCATCCTTGAACACCTATCTTGTCCTCTGTTGGTTTTAGGTTATTTTTGCCTATTCTTGAATCCTGTTCCTCATCCTCTTGCACTCTCTTTTCCTCCCTGTCTATAGCTTGCTCTTCATTTTGTTGTCTGTTCTTACTCTTGTTCCCTCATATCGTTCACACTTACTGTCTTTGCAACTGCCTCTAGATTCTGGATTTGTGTTAACAGGTGAGAGCAACTTTGTCTCTTTCTGTCCCTTTTAGTTTTTCTCCATGTGTCTTTCAGGCTCTCTCACTGCTTCTTGTGCTGCTTCCACGCTCTGTCTCTCTGCCTCCTCTCATGGCATGGTAATGTGTGTAGAAGGTGAGTGCGTACACATCTCACTTCTGTTTACTCTTTCCCTGTCTCACCATGCCCCCAGCCCTGTCTCTGTGTGTCAGTGTGGTACTTCTCAGAGCATTTGTCAGTGGGGTGTGTTGTTCTGGAAGTATATGTGTCTGCTTGAGTGTATGTATTATAGATCTGTTGGTGTTTGTATGGCTTTTTTATTTAATTGTGATAAAAAATATATATAACAAAAATTGCCACTTAACCATTTCCAAGTTTACAGTTCAGTGGCATAAATTACACTGAAAATGTGGAACTACGTATGGCTGTTTCTTTTATCTTCGTTTGCATCATAACTGGTTGTGTCTAACTCTGTATTTGTCTGGGTCCATTTGTCTGTGTGGGTCTGTAAGTCTGTATGGGTCTCAGTGTCTGTCTGGGTCTGAGTATGAAGGTCTGTGTGTCTCTGCCTCTGGTGGGTTGTCTGTCTAGGTATCTTTCTGTGTTCATGTTTGTCTGTAACTTTGTCTTTTTGTGTCAGTCTGGACCTTTCTGTTGGAGGTGGGATTTCTGTGTAGGAGGGTCTGCTTGTGTTTGCCTACCTGCCTCTCTCTCTTTGCCTGCCTGTGTGATCTGCCTCTGTTGTGTGTGTATCTATATCGGGGTCACAAGCTATGGCCCACAAAATGAGAGTGGTTTAAATGGTTGAAAAAAAGTAGAGGACTGCTATTTCATGACTTGTGAAAATCATATGAAAGTTGGATTTTAGGGTCTATAAAGTTGTATTGGAACATAGCCAAGCTTATTTGTTTGCACTGTGTTTATGGCTGCTTTCATACTACAACAGTAGAGTTGAGAAGTTGCCGCAGAGACAATATGGCTTACAAAGCCTAAAATATTTACTAGCCAATCCTGTAGAAAAAGCTTGCTCTGGGTGGCGCCTATGGCTCAGTGAATAGGGCACCCGCCCCATATACCAAGGGTGGCGGGTTTGAACCCAGCCCTGGCCAAATTGCATCAAAAAATAGCCAGGCGTGTGGCAGGCGCCTGTAGTCTCAGCTACTTGGGAGGCTGAGGCAAGAGAATCGCTTAAGCCCAAGAGCTGGAAGTTGCTGTGAGCTGTGACACCACGGCACTCTACCGAGGGCAACAAAGTGAGTCTCTAAAAAAGAAAAAAAAAAGGAAAGTAAAAGCTTGCTCTATCCATGTTCCCATGGATCCTGTTCTTCTTGGTGTTAGTGTCACTTTTGTGTTCATATTTGCACAGTAGTGTACATGTGTGTGCATCGAGGTTCTATCTCTGTTCAACTGTGTTGAGATTTTGTCTCTCTCCCTCCTGCTCTTTTTCTCTCTCTCTGGATATCTCTGTCTTTCTCTCCATCCCTGTGTCCTACCTCTCTATTTCCCCTTTCCCTCTGCCTTTTCTTCCCCAGCCCCATTCTCTGCCTTGTTGTCTCTGGCAGGTGCTATGTACTCAGAGTTCCTTTAGGCTCTTTATTATGTGATTATGTGTGTTTCAAAGCAAGCATCCTTACCCAGTACTTCCTCATTTATCTCCCGTATTCCTCTCTGGGAGGGGAAAAATATTGAAGGATAGAATATAGAGACCTTGGCTGCTACCAAGGGCACTTCTGGGGAATATGGAAGGGAACTTTTTTTGGGTTAGCTCCTAGACTCACAGGTGACCCACAGGGAAAGGCCAGTGCAGAGATTTCTGCCCCAGCAGTTATTGATCTTTCTGTATAGACTGTGTAGTCTGACTCTTTTCCCTGCTCCTGCCTTTCCTTCTAATTTTTTTCTATATCTTCAACCCAAGAAGCAGCCATGGACTGTTATACTCACCCTCCCCATATCCTCCACCTTTGCCTCTATAACCATGTAGTTGGTGCACACTGCTTTGGACAATTCTCTGCATTCTTTCTGTGAGCCTTTCTAGATTTCCAAAATATGCTCTAGGCAGTATGTTTCAACCTTTTTTATCTCACAGCACACTTGAACCTATAGCTAAACTTCCCTGCACACTTACATTATATTGATCAAAAAAAGAATTGAAAAAAAGAATATACTTACTATGCTTTGAACTTCTTTGGAAAACAATTTAATTAATGTTTAAAAATTTTCACAGGACGCCTAAGATTGTCTTGTGGCACCCAGGTTGAAAATCACTACTCTAGGCTAAGGCCTTAATGAGCCAGGCCTAACTAAGCTCAATGCTGGGCAGCTGGGGCCACACAAAGGAACGGATAGACCTGCTGGCCAGGGGACAGCTGTTTCCCAGCAGTCATCTCCAAAGAGTTAATATGTACAGCCTCAAACTTTTCATGCTGCTAATCTATAATGCGGACTAGGCAATTTACAATTTTGGAAAGAGAATGCCAAGAAAGGACTCAACTCTCCAAGTATCTAAGCCATTGTGTCTTCCTTGCTTTCTCTTGGGTGGGGAGGCAGACCACCTGTCCCTAGTGCCTGGGCCTTCCCTGGGTCATCTGACAATCACAGGTCCCTTAGATATGATCCACTCAGCCTCTATTTACCCATATCCTGGGACATCAGATCTGGTCGCTCTCTGAGGCAGCATGTCTCCCTCATCTTCCCCCTTCCTTTCACTCCCTTTGGCTTTTGTTTGGCTGAGAAAATGGAAAGCTCACACAGGAAGTGCTGGACCTCATTTGTTTGAGGTGCTGAGTCTGTTTTCTCTTTGGATGCTGCAACAAATGGCCTGTTGCCGGCTCTGCAAGCTGCTGCCCATCTTTGGGCAAGGGCTCAATCTACAGCCAGGCACGTGGTCCAAGCTACAGCCATCCCCAGCTGGGCTTCACATCCTGGGCTACAGAGAGGCAAAGGGGATTGGGACACTTGAATCATACTTATTCTTTCACAGGGAGAATAAGTCTGCCCAAATAGTATAATTTCCCAGAAATAAATTGCTATAGCTGTGTACACCAGTTATTTACTATCTTGTGAACTAGTCTGGGCTGGAGAAGTTAGTGGGATAGAGAATAAAGTCCCCTTCTGCATTCTCTCTCAGCATTCAGGATCAGCAGCTGGTTGTCTTTGGAATACAAGTTTAAGCATAAAGGAGGAGTTTTGCTATCCTGGGGCCTAAACCCAAAGCATGGTTGTTTAAGTGCTGTGCCACTGTTCAACAGAATAAACCTGGTATGACTACCGCTGAGGGTAACCCACCTTTCAGCCTTCACACTGAGCACTGAAAGATGGAATAAGAATTTTACCTTCCTCCTTTCTAGTTTCTCATATTCTCCTACAGCTCCCTGATACTCACTGAGTAAATACTATGGTTGAGAGATTGGCAAAGTATGATGGTTCTATGGGCTTCAAACTGTCATATGCCCACTGATCTTCCATAGTGTTTAGCTGTTCCTTTTAAGGCCATAGGAAGTAACACATCCCAGATGATTCTGTAGATGTCAGAACTATACACCCCCTGACACTAGTAAGGTCCTTGTTGATGATCTTCATTTTGGAGGGTTTAGCAATGCTCTCAAGAGAATAGAAGGAAATGACTTCCACTTAACACCTCTCCTTTGCATGTTTTTGTTGGTCTTTGCCTGCAAAGACAAATTTCTCTGATCCTAAGATGAAGTGATCAGATAGCCTATATTTCCATTTGCTTTTCCTCCAGAAACTCCACTTTCAAATGGCCCCTTTGACACATCGGACTCTTATTTCATTTCACTCCCTTCATTCCTTCCCTGTCTTACATGTGCTGCCTTCTTCCTTGTGCCATGAGACAATCATTGTATAGCATCCTGCACTGTCCTAGGCGAATTCCAAAGCTCATCATGATCCTCTTCTTTTCACTCACCTATTTCCTAGGCGATGACAAGCACATGTCACCTGGGTGGTGATTACAGAATGTCATCGGCACTGGAGAGTGATAAGGCAGGATTGCGAGGCCATTTGTATCTTCTCTCACAAAGAAAAGTGACACTTAGTAGGTCTGTGTGATGGAGTCAACATGTATGGAAGTAAGTCGATGTCCTATTTTAGGAGTTGTAACAGGATGCCTTCATATCCCAGCAGATTTTTTGTATAGATAGAAGATTGTAGCAGGGTGTGGAAAGTGGCCTGGGGCCATTGCAGAAGGTTGTATAGAGTGCTTTGGTCTAGTCGGAACAGTCCTCAGTGTTTGGAGGGGCCATCTACTTGCCCCAGCTGCTAGCACAGTTTCTGTTCTTTTCCACACCAAGTGTGTTATGAGAATGGAGAGACAGTTGCTCCCCACTTTACCAAGTATGCATGAAGAAAGTTGTGAATGTCAGGTGATGGAGAGGAGCAGAAAAGCAGGCTTCCATGAGCCTGATCATAGTGACCCTTGCATCCTAGGACCTTTGGCAAGGCTAGGGCAATGGGACAACCTACCTCATTTCACAGTCTGCGCTGAAGCCAAATCTTCCCTCATCTTGATCTCTAGTTCTCAGTAAGTGAAAGAGTCAGGGGACTTTGAGAACATCCAAACCTAGCCCAGCTGTGGCAGTTGGTTTATTGCTTTCAGCTGGTACTTGAACCCAGGTCCTGGTCTTGGAGGCTTTCCCAGGTTTAATCCCCAGAGCTTTCTCTGCAGCTGTATGACACTGTGCTGACCCCGAATGAGGATAGGAAAATAGAACCAGTGCCAAGCCAGAGTCTCTTTTTCATTTGGAGTCTGGCTGTCTGCCCATGACCAGGGTTACATAATGGGAAACATAGCTGGGGCTCTGGAGAGCCCGTGTTTCACCAGGCTGCCCAGACCTTCGCATTCTGATGCTATATATCTTCCTAATTGTAGCTCGGATGCATTTATCACACTGTTGGATTGGAATATTGTTAAAAAAATAAAATAAAACTCTAGAAATTCCTGAACTTGCTGCTTTTCCATGGCTTGTCCTATATAGTCTTACAGAGCTGGCTGGAAAAGACTCACAGGGAGCCGTCTGAGGTATTGTCCCATAGGGAGAAATAGGGATATGTAGGGAGTATACAGTAAGCTAATTTCCTCAGGGAGCCTACATGTGTTGACTCTATAGATGAGATAGAAATTCTTGAGTTAAAAAAAACTAGTTCATTCACCCTTGCAGGGCAGCTCTGGAATAAGAACTAATTCCAAGTCTAATCAGCACCCCTTCAAGGACGTTTAATACGTCTTCCCAAAAGGGCATTTTAGGAGGTCACTAGTAATAGTCCATCAGCACTTCCCTGAAGGAAGTGGTGGTGACTGTGGGAAGCCCCTTTGCTACCCTGGCTCCCCACCCAGTCTCCCTGGCTCCGGGTTGGGGCGTCAGCACTACAGCCTGGCACCAGGGGGTTCCTCTTCCTCCAAGTGCTGAGTGTGGGACACACGTGATCTCTCCCACTGCAGGAACCTCTGTCTCCTCCCCACTCCTCCCACAGGACTCCTTGTGAGAGGAAGGGGTATTGGCCTAAGGCTCCAGTCTGACCCCAGCAGGGTACAGCAGCTAACCCCAGGGAGAGTACTTTCCAGCTCTGGGCTGAGGTTATTTGGGTCCAGTGTGTGCTAAACTAAGAAGACGTGTTGGAGTGGTTACAGCTACAAGTTTGGAGAGGCAGGAACCGTGAGAATCCGCACCGAGGGCTCCACTCATGCCGTAGAGATGTCGAGATCCCCTAGGGGCTGCTCTTTCCCAAACATGCAGTGCTGATGGGTTTAACACACCATGGTGATGTGACAGGCTGTGCATATGAATGTAGCCTGGGAGATCCAAAATCAAATAAGGCACTGACCTAGATGGGGGTGGAGAGGGAATAGAGGTGCTCTGGTACTTGGAAATCCTGGAATGAGGTTACTGTGACCTGTCACTGGGTTCCAGCTGACTGCTTAAAACATGGAGAAGTTTATATGCTTATACTAGTACAGGATGATTAAGCTTCACAATTTGATCTGCCCTGTTGGGCAGTCTTGATTTAAGGTTAAGTACTCTCCCAAAGGCCCAAGTTGACTTGTTCATATAAACTACAAAGGTAGAAGGGATTGTCTTTTCCTGAGTCTTGTGTTCTTTAGTGGTTATCCAATAAACATCTCTTATTCTTGGAGTATGGTATCCTACTACCTGTGTCTTAACTCTAGAATGATGATGATCTCTGACACATTTGTCTCTTTGTATCATTGTGGCGTCTAGAAAACACACTATAGTATTTGTAGTTCTACATTTCAGAGGAGCTACATAGATTTCTTGCAACCATCACCCTATCCCAGGGTGTATTGAACCACCTGGCATTGAGGTACCAGAACCAGATCCTCTGCCCTCCTGCAAATAGGGTTGGCATGACCTCTTGGCTTTCCAAGGGGCTTGCTGAGCCATTTTAAGCCCGTGTATTCTTTGAAGTCTGCCAGTCTTGAAAATTCAGGTCCATTTCTGCTATTAGCTGCTCCCTTCTTGTTGCTTTCTCCAGTTGAATGAGAAGTCCTCAGGACAACAATAGTCTTACATTGGCCACTGAACTCCACATGGAGAGTAGTGAGCTAGGATATAATGGCCTATAGGAAAACAAGTGTGAAAAAGAGACTGTTGCATATCTTAGGGGTATTTCTCTTCTTATAACCTTTTGTCTTTGTGCCTGTGGGCTTTCTCCTTTTCAGCTTCCTTGTGCCTAGTTTCTATGCCATCACGGCTGTATTTCCAGATCTCCTCAGTCTTGGATCCGAAAGAGCCAACTTATTTCCCATCTGCACCGCTTCTCTGATCTTCCATTGCTCTGAAACACAATGCAGGGCTTCTTCTCACTCAACTCTTTCCGGGTTTGTTCTGCAGCTGTGGAGTTTGAATGTTAGTGTTTAAACAAGCTGGTATTACACAGGAAATGGCCACCTCCACAGGCCCCTGCAGGCTTGTAACATGGGGTCATTGTACTTGATATTAATCACCAGTTAGCCTGTTCCCCCAATAAAAATATGAAGGAGTGTGTGAGTGCTTAGTCTTCCTAAGACTTATAGAAAGATAGACTGAGCCCTGGTTGGGCCCTGGTTGGGCCTTAGCACTCCACTCTTCCTATACTGTCTCCTTCTTTCAGTCCTGTCCCAGTTGGAGCTTTCAGAAAAGTTCTACCTGAGCCAGGCGCAGTGGCTCATGCCTGTAATCCTAGCACTCTGGGAGGCCCAGGTGGTTGGATTGCCTAAGCTCAGGAGTTTAAGACCAGGCTAAGCAAGCCTGAGACCTCTGTTTCTACTAAAAATAGAAAAACCATCTCAACATTATGGTAGGTGCCTATCCTCCCAGCTACTGGGGACACTGAGGCAGGGGGTCATTTGAACCTAGAATTTTGAGGTTGCTGTATGAGCCAGGCTAATGCCACAGCATTCTAGCCTGGGACAACAGAGTGAGACTGTATCTCAAAAAACAAAAAAGAAAAGAAAAGTCCATATCCAGGCATTGTGGCAGGCACCTGTAGTCCCAGCTACTTGGGAGACTGAGGCAAGAGAATTGGTTAAGCCCAGGAGTTTAAGGTTGCTGAGAGCTATGACTCCATAGCACTCTACTGAGGGTGACAAAATGAGACTGTATCTCAAAAAAAAAAAAAAAGAAAGAAAGAAAGAAAGAAAAAGAAAAGTCCTACCTGACTTCTTCTCTCTAAAGTTTGCAGATCTGCCTTTCTTTCTGAGTTCTAGCAAGGAGGCATATTGTTGTATATAACATGTCTCACACCTTAATCTTTCAGAACATGTTGTAGTTAGGTAACAGCTCCCATGAGAAAACTCCAAAATTTTAGAAACACAAAAACCTATAGGCCCATCTAAGAGCAGGACTTTTTAGTTCCCCAAACTGAAGCTGCTTTTCTATGGCTGAAACTCTAGCCTGAAGGGTTAATCAGATTCCCCAAATCAATATCCCCAAAACAACCAGCCAAGAGTGTGTGTTGGTTCATTTCTGTGAAATGTGTTTCCCCAGTCACCTGGACTGGCCTGGGCTGCATTGTATCGGCCAGCAGCTGCACTGCACTCAAACTGACAGCTACATTAAACCTTGGAATTCTGAAGCAATAAAAAGTAAATTAACTCTTATTTTTTTCCTTTCCTGGTGGAGTAAGTGCATGCATGTCTGTAGGGAAGCGGATGAGCCTTGGTTCTGAGTGCACACATCTAACCAGTCACTGCTGGTTTGTCCCAAGCTAGGATCTGGCATTCAGACTCCAGCTAGGGGTCTGCTTTCCTGGTGTGTGGTGTGTTCTGTGGGGTTGGGCCAATGGGTCACTCTACAACTGCTGATCCCTGTTCACTAATCACATCACAGCTGCTAAGAGACTCCCCTGCCACCATTCTGGAAGCCATAAATGGGCTCATTGGACACAGTTTCATATTCTTTGGCTCCTTTGTGCCTGCTTGGTGAAGAGTGCACCCTAACTTCAGTAAGATTTTGTGGGCTCTGGGGCTTTTCCAAAAATATAAATTAAACCGTGCTGAGCCCACAACACTGTAAAGGGTCCATTTAGAATCAAAGGTGGTTTGAGATTATCTGAACAACCTTTTGGAGGCCAAGGCAGGAGGATCACTTGAGCTCAGGAGTTCAAGACCAGCCTGAACTAGAATGAGAAATAAAAAAATTAGCCTGGTGTTGTGGGCACCTATAGTCTCAGCTATTTGGAAGCTGAAGCAGGAGGATCACTTGAACTTGGAGTCTGAAGTTGCTGTGTGCTATGATGACGCCCAGTACTCTAGCTTAGGTAACAATATAAGACTGTCTCAGGAGGTGCCCGTGGCTCAGTGGGTAGGGTGCCAGCCCCGTATACTGAGGGTGGTGGGTTTGCACCCGGCCCCGACCAAACTACAACAACAACAACAACAAAAAGTCAGGCGTTGTGGGCAGGCGCCTGTAGTCCCAGCTACTCGGGAAGCTGAGGCAAGACAATTGCCTAAGCCCAGGAGTTAGAGGTTGCTGTGAGCTGTGACGCTAAAGCGAATTCTACTGAGGGCACCAAAGTGAGACTGTCTCAAAAAAAAAAAAAAAAAAAGACTGTCTCAAAAAACAACCCCCAATCTTTTGGGGAGTTATTTCCTAAGTATTTCTAGGAAATTGGAAACTGTTTACAGCTTCTTATAACCACCCAAACTTGATTTTGGGCTCCTCAGTTTAGGCCAACCTTGCATCTTCAGAGTCCAAGGGCTGCTGTAGGGTGAAGGTTAGAAAGTGATCTGAGTTGGGATAGGGAACTAAATGAAGCAGGAAAAAGCTAAGCTTTTCCCCTTATACTCAGACAGGAAACCCTGTGTTCACCCACAGAACTGATCTCCTAGCCCAGAGGCTTGATGAGGGTAAGCTGAGATGATGTTGCCCAGGTTCCAGGAATTACCCCATCCTCTTGCACATATCTTAACTTTTGAGTTCAGGCATCTCACCTATTTTGTCAAAGCACCTCTTCCTCTTATATTAGTTTCCTGACTCTTCCTCACTCCCCACACCCCTGTAGAGAGTCACCCTGTGGCCCCTGGGTGCCTGGGTAGTTGTGTTCATGTCTGTGGTGTTTAGTGAGAGGAGATAACTAATAATAGAAATGTGAATACAGAGATACCAAAAGAAAGTAGCTGCTTACAACAGAGTTCAAATGTAAGACCAGGACAAAAGTGACCTTTCAATGAAGCATTTTGTGTATTCTTTTGGTTCTGCTCAGTTCAGCTTGGCCCTTGGACCACTTTTATTTATATTTCTGAGTTGGGAACTCAGGGTACTTCCTATGTCTTTTGGCATAAGCTGCTGTCTTATGAAGCAACACTGAGGTAGAGACTCTCATCCACCTTATTTTTGCAGTGACTATTAAGGTTTTGGCACAAAATGGGTGGTAATGGGCAAAAGGCAGATGTGGGCAGGGGTCCCTAGTGGTGGCCAGCAGTCTCTGGGAGGAGTCAGTTTTGGTTTATCTGAGCCTTAGGGGACAGGAGAGCATGGTAATGAGAACCACATGGTACCACATATTTCTTCATCTTGCATCCAAGATGGTAGGGGTGGGAGGACAAGAGAGGGATGTGGGGCCTCCCACTGTGGCAGCCATGGGTAATTTTCTGCCTCCTCTCTCTGGCTGGGGAGATGCTGCTGCCCACTCCACCCCCAACCGTGTCCTCAGCAGCCTTGACCTGCACAGCACCAATCAGTGCCCTCAAGCCAAGAATTCAGCTGGGAGACTTTTCACCTTCTTCCTTCTCACTGTTGTCTTTCCTGTTTATTTTCCAAATTGCTGCTGTGCAGCCTAGCAATGTCTGCTAGCCAAAGCTCACCAGCATTGTGGGACCAGACTCAGGCAGTGGGCTCAGTGGCCAGCAGGGCATTGAGGGAGGAAGCGGGGAACTGGAAGAGCCTCCCTGTGCGTCTCCCATGGGCAGCGCTAACCTCGGAGGCTAACCTCGGAGGCGGCCCTGAGCAGCCCTATCACATCCGGTGCTTGTCTCTGCAGCCGGGACCAGAGGATAAACTATCAGAGCTGTGGGGCAGTGCATCATTCCTCTTATTATTTTCTTCTCTGCAGATGGGGTCGTGGAAAGTTCAGTTCCTTTTAACCCTCAAAGTTCTGTTTATTCTACAGCTGGTAGCCTGAATGCCGCGTTTCCCATTACATCACAAAGGGGCTCAGGCAGATCTCTGCACAGAAACGTGTTGCAACTGTTTATTTTTTTCCATATTTAAACATTTCTGACAGCCAAACCCAGCTGAGCCAAAAGATGGAGCTTTGTGAATGAGTCTGGTTGTTGGTATCTGCGCAGAGAAAGGCTTTAGAAAGCTCTTATCCCTCCGGTGATTCTTCCCAAACATGTTCTTTTTCCTGGGTAAATGCTGTGAAGCAAGTTACTTTTGCAGTACACGTGTGTTGATTATGTGCCATTGTGTGATTAATGGGGCTGTGTTCCGGCTGGTTCCCAGGATACTCTTGAAAACAAGATGTTTCATTTCATTGCCTTTTCCTAGTGCAGTGATTACAGTAAATAAACTAGTGCAGCCTCCTTTCACCTGGAGCCAGTCAGGGAGTTCCCATACCTTGACTCTGCTTTCTCTCCCACATCACCTTCTGTGCCATGTCCTTCAAGTGCCCTCTTTTTGTCATCTTTTAGAGGATCTAGTCTCTAGGAGAAACAAACTGCTTAGATCTGAGTCCGCTCCCTGGAAAGAACTCACATGCAGTAACTCTCCAGGGAGATTTCAGGACAATTCTTATAACTCTCTGCATATTGCTTCTTGTCACTCCATCTCTTCAACCTAATTATGAAACTTTTCTTTGTAATTCCTCTATGCATCTTATTCCTTTTGGAGTAAAACTTAGCATCCATGCCTATTCCAGACTCTCTCGTTAGGCACTCCTCTGGAGAAGAAAGCCAAGTCTGTAAACTTGGCAAGCCCTGTATCTGACTGCGATTTGTGGTATCCCTGGGCAGGCAAAGGAAGGAAAGAAAGGAAAGGAAGGACAGAAAGGGAAGGAAAGAAAGAGAGGTTTATGAACCCTTAGCACTCACCAAAGCAGGAGTCTGAGCTGAATCACAGTAGATTTTTGACAAATGATGGCAATAGATGAATGAACCCCCTGCTTCATAATTCTACCCCAGAATTTTAGCTTGGGAGAGCCAAACTTGACATTGTCAAGATTTCTTCTCAGGTTCAACCAGGATCTAGTGATATGCAATTAGGATGGGCAACCATCCTGGTTTGTCCAGAGGTAGGCAGTTTCTGGGGATGAGTGACTTTCAGTGCTAAAACTGGGACAGTCCCAGACAAACCAGAATGATTGGTCACCCTATACCTAACCTTATACAAGTGAGAGAAAGGAGAAGGTGCGGGATGGCTAAGATAGCACTAATAAAACACATACGAGCTTTACCTTCCTGGAAGGATCTTGGCAGGCAAGAAGTGAGGTTTTTGTTGGATCTGTATTTGATTGTTTGTTTGTTTTCCTGCTTACATATAGGGAAGGGATTTCTAAAGCATTGTAGGGGAAAACCCTTGTGACTCTTTCTACACTATGATTGGACTGGCTGTGTCTGAAGGAGGAAAGGCTGGTGCTTATTTGCTGTCTGTGTGGCATGTATTTGGCTGGACAGAAATGGGGGAATTCTGGGAGCAGCCTCAGGCACTGGGTGTCTAGAGTGTTTGAATAAGTATCTCAGGCACACTGTCTGGAAAGGTGACAGGACCTGCATTAGGCAGCTGATTCTCTAAATTCTTTTTCCTTTCTGGTAAGGATTAAAATCTTCCTGTAATCAATTTGACCTTTGCATACATACACACACACACACACACCCAAATTGCTGTTATGGGCACAAGTTCATATTCTATCATTTGAGGTATGATTTCCTGGATGATGCCAGTCTAGGCAACATTTGCTGCAGGGACCTTCCTGCTCACAAGTGCTGAGAATACTTTTACTGGTCCCTCCTTAGAGCTACTCTTCTTTTCTTGCTTTATTTCTCACAGGGTTGCTGTGGATGTGTGGTCGATGCTGGCTGATTTCTGTAACATACTGACTGCAGTGAATCAGTCTGAGGTGCCACTGTACAAGGACCCGGACGATGACCTCACTCTTCTTATCCTGGAAGAGGATCGGCTTCTCTCAGGCTTTGTCCCCTTGCTGGCCGCCCCTCAGGACCCCTGCTACGTGGAGAAAACCTCGGATAAGGTCAGCCCCAGGCTACACATCCCTCCCCATTCACCCCTCCTCTTAATTCTTCAGACTTTTTTATTCTTGGGAAGTTTTCTGTACAAACGGAACACGATTAAGTCATTGAGAAGGGTGTTAAGGGAAAATATCGACCTTTTAGCCGCTGACATCCAGCTCTGTGTCCTGAAAAAAAAGCCCTCTTGACTTCCTTTTGTGTGTGTGTGTGTGTGCTTGCTGGCATGTTGTATATACGATCATTTCCTCACTTGTTTAAATAGTGCAGCTTGTGTTGGCAGTGCTCTCACTCGGCTCCAAATGGTTTGCATCATGCTTAAAGCACCCTCCTTCCTCCCCCCTTCCTCTTTCCCCCCCAGCCACAAAACTCTGCACTAGGAAAACAGCCAGGGCTTTTTCCCTTCTCTGAGGAGGAGAGTGATAAATAGGTGACTAGAGAGAAGCAGACACCGTATGTTAACTTACAAAAAAAGCTTTTAGGAATATGAAGCATTCCCCGCTGCCTGGTTTCTATTTCTTTCCTCTGAGGACTGTGTTTTAAGCCGAACTTTTTTTCTTGTCTGTCTGTTTGTAGAAAACAAAGCCCATTCCCTGTTGCTCTGGTGAGGACTGTGGAGCTCTTAGTCTCTGCTTAACAGTTGGGTCTCCAGCCAGGTGGAGAGCAGGGCGGTCCGACTGCTTCACATTTCCCATGCAGCAGTTACTAAGCTGGGGAAGTAGCAGCCACAGACCTGGGGAGCAGAGTCTCCTGTGCTGAGGCAAGGGTACACTGTGGCTGACTTCTGTGCAGAGTTGTTAGAGGGGCCTTTGGGGAGGAATCCACAAATGTCTTCTCAGAAGAAAGTCTTTTTACCTAGGTGAAGTATATACTAGGGACATAGGTAGATGTTTATAAAAAAAGCCAGCAAAAATGGAATTCCAAATGTGACAAATACGAGCTATTTTGTATTGAATATAAAATTTTAAGTACTTGTTCTTAGTATAAAAGAGTATTTGTTCATTGTAGATAATTTGGAAAATACAGACAAATGAAAAAATAGAATTCATCTAACCAGAGGTAACATCACTGTTATTTTCCTGATTATATAATCACCTTCTAGTATGGGTGCATGCACTTTCATTTTCAGTAAAACTGGAGGTCATATTATATATGGTATTTATAATCTGCTTTTCTTGCTTAATATTTTTAATGTATTCTTGTATGGAATCATAGTAGTTATTTTTTTTTTTTTTTTTTTGAGACAGAGCCTCAAGCTGTCACCCTGGATAGAGTGCCGAGGCATTACAGCTCACAGCAACCTCCAATTCCTGGGCTCAAGCGATTCTCTTACCTCTGCCTCCCAAGTAGCTGGGACTACAGGCGCCCGCCACAACGCCCGGCCATTTTTTTTTTTTTTTTTGGTTGCAGCCGTCATTGCTGTTTGGCGGCCCAGGCTGGATGCGAACCCGCCAGCTCAGGTGTACGTGGCTAGCGCCTTAGCCCGTTGAGCCATAGGCGCCGAGCCCATAGTAGTTATTTTTAAAAAATATACCAAGATTTCTTTAGCCAATCTTTGCTTTACTTTGCCAAGAAAATAGTCCCATTTTTTTTCATTGTTATAAACGGTGAATCTGTTCCTTACAGCAGAATTTGGTTGCAGCTGTCATTGTTGTTTGGCGGCCGGGGCTGGATTCGAACCTGCCAGCTCAGGTGTACGTGGCTGGCGCCTTACCCGTTGAGCCACAGGCGCCGAGCCCAGAATTTGAGTGTATAGTTCCTTTGGTTAAATTTCTGCAAGTAGATAAAGGTTCTAGACATTGACTTATCAAAAATTCATACTCTTTGGATGCATGTAGTGACTACTGGATCTTGGGAATGAGAGAACTTATTTTTCCCAAGAGGAATACTTATTTATGCCTTTCCAACAAAAACGTGGAGTGAAACTTCCAGTCTCAGAAGGGAGGAATAATGGGGATTTGTAGTATGGGAGGCTGAGGACAACTAACAAATTGTTTACACTTTGTGGATGATGTTGAGTTAGAAGAGAAACTGTATGACTACAGGTTGGGCCAGAGGATCCTAGTACTTCTTTTGTGATCACAAGTGGTCATGGGTGTTGGCTGTTGAAGCTGTCTTTTAGTGCAGGACAAGTGCTGATTAGTTCTAACCAGCTTCAGACTTCCCAAGCCCCATCTTCTTCAGCTTTCCCACCTTTGGTGTCAGATACCAAGTATATGATCTGGCTTAAGAAAAACACAGGGCCAGTAGTCTAACGCCCAGCCAGTGGTAGTGATTCACAGACTACCCAGGAGGCAGTTGCAGTTCGCTGACACTAAGGAAGGTCTGCATGTCAAGGACTATGAAATACAAATGTCCAACATAACATCACCAAACCCAAACTCCTGAATTCCACCCTCCCTTACCTCCAACCTGTTCTTTCTGCACTCTTCCCCATCTAGTAAATGACAGCTTGGATTTTCGAGTTGCTTATGTCAGAATTTTTAGTGTTATTCTTGGCTCTTTTTCTCATACTTCCATACGTAACCCATCAATTCATATCTTCCTTACCTTCCAAATACAGGCACATACAACTCTGTCTTACCACTATACCCTAGTTCAGCTCATTGAAATGCCTTCTAAGTGGTTTCTCTAGTTTCTGCCTTCTACTCCCAGCCTGTGTTTAGCACATCAACTAGTATGATCGTTTTTTGGTTTTTTTTTTTGAGACAGAGCCTTAAGCTGTCACCCTGGATAGAGTGTCGTGGCACCACAGCTCACAGCAACCTCCAATTCCTGGGCTCAAGCGAGTCTCTTGCCTC
>CAUYRH010169208.1:0-15090 GCA_963574655.1 Perodicticus potto
GTCACCCTGGATAGAGTGCTGTGGCATCACAGCTCACAGCAACCTCCAATTCCTGGGTTCAAGCGAGTCTCCTGCCTCCGCCTCCCAAGTAGCTGGGACCACAGGCGCCTGCCACAACGCCCGGCCATTTTTTGGTTGCAGCCGTCATTGTTTGGCAGGCCCGGGCTGGATTCGAACCCGCCAGCTCAGGTGTATGTGGCTGGTGCTTTAGACCGTTGAGCCACAGGCGCCGAGCCAGAGTGTGATACTTCTTGAAGTAATCTCCAGCAGGAAGTCCAGGCTTCCTCTCGCATGTCTCACAATGGAAGATGGTTCCTTTCCTTCTACCTTTCTCATTTCTTCTGCCACAAACCATGCAATCTTTTGTTCATTTTTTTTTCATTTTGCATTATAAAATGCATTATAAAATTCCCATTTAGCCTTTCCTCAGTGCCAGACAATGATGGTCTTCCCCTCTTTCTTGAATTTCTGCTCCTCACATTGCTTACAAGCTGAGCAATGAGGTGTGTCTATACTTTTTCTTCAGTGGAGCAGGTAAACAAATGCAACAAAAAACCCCATATTGGACTTCTTCTGACATAGGATCAGAAAGGGATTTAAAATTTAATTGTCACCCCATTCACTGTATATTTCCTTAAAAGGCATAAAAACAAATCTGTGTTCTTACTTTCTAGATATTTTTTAGTCATTCCTTCACTTATTAAGCCAACACCTATTTATTGAGCACCTACTATTTCCTAGGCTACAATTGTCCTGTAGTGATAAAATACTGAACTTGTTTTTTATACCAATGGCAGTGACACATGCAGCTCTTCTAGCAGAGTTTTGGCTCATTTATCACGTGGGGGCTATTGCAGATGCCAGAAGTAACAGAAAACATACAATTCTTCCATAGTTAGAAATGATGATCAGTTAGTTGCAAGGCATGTGTTTTGCTAAATATAGACTTCAGAACTTGTAAAGTCAACTAAGAAACAATGCATACAAAAGAAGTCATCAACTGCCTGCTACTCATTTTTTTTTTATCTCTTTGCATAGTTCAACTAATAGTAAATAGATTACCAGAGGTAGATATTTGTAGGTTTTTAGCCCTGTTCTGTTCAGTATTATTACCAACAACTGAAGAAAGTCCCTTTACTTTATTTTCCAATGACATTAAGTTAATACAGTAAATGAAAGACTTTATTTTCCAATCTTAAATAGCAGAGGGGGCTGGTACCCAATTAACAAGATGACTTAGCTAGGACAATGTTTGTTTTTCCATTTCGACTGGGTGATAAGTCCTGGAATGCAAAGGCCTTTCTGGACAGCTTGTTCATGTGAGTAAATCAAATGAGATGGTATAAGTGAAAGTACTTTGTCGTATTTATAAACATCTCATTATAAGTCCTGGGATTTTGCTGTCTATAAGCCCATCGTGAGCTGACATCAAGACCAAGGAGTGATACAATGAACTGCTGGAGAAAAGAAAGAGCAACAGGAAGTTGGCAGAGGCAAACGCCACAGGACACATCCTTGCAGAAGAGAGCCACTGACAGATGCTGAAATCAGGCATGAAAGGTTGAGAAGAACAGGCTTAAAGTATTTCCCTAAGTTGTCAACTTACCAGTGCAGAAGCCGGGCAGACATCCCTTTACTCTGCAGTCAAGGTCTGCCCCCGTACTAAGTCAGACGGACATTGTGCACCCCTTGGCGCACTGAGAAGGACGCGCTTCACGTCTTACTCATCTTGTCAAAAACTCCAGAAACGCCAGATGGCCAGCAACCTCCAAAGGGAGCAGTCAAGTACCTTTCGGGATTGTCTGGGTTGCAGGGGTGTTTGTGCCTGTCTCAGCCTCGTAGATAATGCACATTAACTGGCATCCTTTTCTCAGTCTGGTTTGTCCTCCCACATGTGGGCCTGTGAGCTATTTTTAAAGGATGGTTTTGCAGCGGTTAGGGCTGTGTGGTTGTGCAGGGTGGTGACTACATCTCTGGAGTGGCAGTGGTTCTCGTGGACTGTGGTCCTTGGCCCAGATGCAATGCACCTTTCTAGGTCGCTCCAAACTGCCAAAGCAGAAACTCTGGGGATGGGTTCCAGGAATGGTTTTTTGTATCGTTTCAGATTAATTTGAAGATACAAAGAATTAGGTTACAAGGTTTGCATTACTTAGGTACAGTCCCTCTTATAATTATGTCCTTCCTCCAAGAGGTGTGCCATACACCCTAACATTGTGCCCATTAAGTGGGAGCACACCCATTCCCCCTCTCCGGTTCCCTCATCCTCTGCCCTCCACCTTGAATTGATTTGAGTTTTTCTTTTATATGGGCATGTAGTAAATTGTCTACTGGCTTCATATTAGTATTGAGTACATTGGATTCTTGCTTTTCCATTCTGTGATGCTTTACTAAGAAGAATGTGTTTCAACTCCATCCAGGTAAACACAAAAGATGTTAAGTCTCCATCTTTTAATGGCTGAATAATATTCCATGGCATACATATACCACAGCTTATTAATCCCCAGGAATCTGATTTTAACAAAGCATTCAGGTGACTCTTGTATGAGCTGAAATTGGAGAACAACGAGGGTGTTATAGAAGGGACCCTCTAGCTTTCGGAATGGCTCAGCTCCCTGCTTAGTTCAGTCCCTGCTCAGGGCTGCGGTCCTCCCAGTGATCCTGAATGTGGGTGGGAAGTGACTGATTTCCAAGTGCAGGTGTTTTTAGCAACCCTCAGAGTCTGTTACAGGGGGTCTGACTCCCTTTCTTGTCTCCTCTCATCTTCCTCCTCTGCCTCTCACTACCCCAAACTACCTTTCTTGGTGCAAGCATTGCTTCCGCAGCCTCTACCACCTGCACTCCCCAGCCCATAACAACCCCTGAAGCTACTGCGTGCCCTTTCCACATTGCGGCATGACCTCCTGCTGCAACGCTGGGGTCTGTGCGCTTCCCTGGAGCTGGGTGACCTGCTGACTAGAGGGCAGGGCAGGGGCCTGTGGGAGCTAGGGGCTGGTCCCTTGGGAGGCACTCTCCCATCAGACAGCAGGCACACCGTCTGTGAAAGTGAACGCTGAGGCCATGAGGGCCTCAGGGCAAGGTCAATGGTGAGGTGAAGTGATGTGGGGGAGGGGCGCGCCCACACGCCAGGGGGAGCACCTTCCCAGAGCTCTGCGTCCGTGCGACTCCGCCATGAGGCCACTTCTCTGTGGATGGCGCCGCTGTTACAGACACCTTCCCTGATGACTCCCCGAAGTCTTCTCCCATTTGGTGCCTGACATCCATTGTCTTCCAGGCCAGTCGGCAGATGCCCTGTCGCTGGGGCCAGCCGGGCTTCTCTCCCCTTCAGCCCAGCCATCGCCAGCAACATTGGTATGTCCTGGGGCCGCCAGGCCACCTTTGGGTGTAGCCCCAGCTGGCACCCACATCGCAGATGCGGCCCCTTCGCTTCACCACAGTTCTGTGGGGTCCAGCCCGCGTGTGACACTGGTGGCTGCACATGTATCCCCTGCGCTGGCACAGCGGGAGTCCAGACGCTGGCACCAGGCTCCCGGATCTCTGCGAGCTCCTCCAGCGGAACTCGGCCCATGGGACTCAGCCCAGCAGTTCAGGTGCAAGATGTTCTGGGACTCGGGCTATCCTGTCCAGCACGCCCTCGGCATTACCTGTTTATTCTGCGGCCTAGTCCTGATGGCGAACATACCTGTCAGGACACACATGTGAAGGACACACACGTCCGGGACACAAGCCACGGACACACATGTGATGGACACGGGAACACACACTTCACAGATACACACGTTGAGGACATACACCATAATGACACAGATACGAAGGACACACGTGTCCAGGACGCAATGGCGGAAGGGCAGGACCCAGCACACACTCTTGGGGCAGGTCAGGGAGAGGCCTCCAGCCCCTCTACGGGCTGATGCCAAGCCCTGTCCACCCTGGTCACTGCAGCCTGTGAATGTCGCTTTCTGTGGTAAAGGGGATTTTGTAGATATAACTATATCAACGGTTTTGAGGTGGGAAGATTATTCTGGATGTCCCAAGTGGGCCCTAAATGTCACCCCAGGTATCCCTGTAATAGAGGAACAGAGAGCGCTCCCCACAGGAGCTGGGGAAGGGATGTGGTGGTAGAGGCAGAGCTGGGGAGATGTGGCTGGTGAGGACCCCTACCTCTGCCCCCACCCACAGTGTGTGGACTTATCTATGGCACTGTTTTCAGCCCGTATATTTGTGACTGTTGGTTACAGCAGCCACGGAAAAAGACATACCCCTGCAGCTATGTCATTTACTTGGTGATGGGCCCCAGGCCAGTAGCTTTGGTCAGTCCGTGTTTCTCCTCTTAGTCTTTTTTTTTTTAATTGAGCAATAATAATAATAATAATAATAATGATAATAATAATGCAAAAAAAGTAACAGTCACATTGTCAGATAAGAGTATGTCAGTCATAGAATTCTTTGACTTTGAGGTTCAGTATGGAGTCATCAGTTAACTTATTCTTTTTCAAAGTCTCAAAAAATAGACAACTAATATTTATAAATAAAAATAAAAGACTTGATTTATAGCATTTTTGTCTTTCCACTTAGTCTTTAGGTATCTGCGGGCCACAGGCTGGGCTGGCAAATCCAGGTGTTCTCTCCTTCCTCTGAGTCTCTCAGCCCGACGGAACCCATAGCCAGGCCTGCCCTTGGACCTCCGCCCCCAGGCCTCACCTCAGCTGAAACTGTTTAGAATTAAACATAGAGGTGACAATTAAATGAAACTGAAGACTCGGGGATTTTTGTGTTAAGTTTAGGGTTTGTGTTCATTGAAAGAAAGAAAAACATATACACACACAAATATATGTATTTCCTTTGAAGTCGATTTTATTTATTGTAATTCATGTACAATAATATAAATTCATTTTAGGAGTTCAGTTGAATGAATTTTTAAAAATTCCTTGCTGTGGAACCACCACCATCACAATGGTGAGGATGAGGCATCTCTGAACTTGACCCTGGATGCAGTAAGAAAAGCCTTTAGACTCATGCTCAGATCTATGGTATTGATTTCTTAAGAAAAGGAAAAAATGTCTTCCTTTCTAGAACATACTCCCTTTCTCTGGTTTTGTATCTGCCTCATGTTTTGTCTGGCATGGGCCCTAGATTTTTTGTAGTTTTGGCCAGGGCCAGGCTTGAACCCGCCACCCTTGGTATATGGGGTCGGCACCCTGCTCCTTGAGCCACAGGCGCTGCCCATGGGCCCTAGATATTTTAAAAGCAAACCTGAGAGTTCAATGAGGAGGAACAGAGCACACACATGTGCATACACACACATTAACCACTAACATGCAGACATACACAAGCTCACACGTACACACGTTCACACATACAGACATGCTCACTCATACTCAAGACACACACATACAAATACCTACACACACAGACTTTCATATATACACATACACAGTCTCCCACACTCACATGTGCACATATCCACAAGCTCACATATATACAGATATGCTCACACACGTAATCATTGACACACACATACACGTACACATACAAACACATACATTCATACACTTGTAAACACTGAAACAAGGGGGAGATGTGCTTTCTGATTATTGCACTTTCTGGATGGCTTTTGAGACCCTTGAAGATGAAAATTTGGAGTACAGCCATGGTTTTAGGACTTCTCTGCTCCCTTCCGCCACAACGACCTGTTGTGCATGTTTATTGTGTCAGCACCCACTCGTCAGCCACAGACGCTGCCAGGGAAGTGGGTGCAGCCTGGCTTGCTGAGCCCTTGATGCCAGGTCTCACCTTCCCTCCTGTTGGCCTCCTGGGGCACTGGGCATACACCTGTCTGCATGGGCTGTGGCCAAGATCAAGAGTTTTTTTTTTAAAGCTTACTGAGCTCATGGCAAAGAATAATTGGCTTTTGAAGGCTATTTTTTCTCCTTGTTTAATTTGCTTTGAACTTTCAGAGAAAATTAGAAGGACGGGCCCTTCCTATATTTAGTAAAAGAGTCTCTATTCCATATTTGGAATGAAGGACACACATTTGGAAGCCCTTGGAGGCTGCAGGTGCCCCCCAAGCCCCATATTACAGGTCAGTATGGTCTGCAATCCTGTGGGTAAGCAGGAAATGTCAGGCTCACGTATGTGTGCACCACACACATTAAAGCTGCCTGAACAAGCACCAACTTTTCCAGAGAAGGGGAAGGTTGCCCATAGTCTGTCTGTTGAGTGAATTGCCAGCCCTATTAGAAACTCATAGAGCAGAGGTTGCAAGTGTCTGATCCAATGTCCTGGATGTGTTTGACTGCCATTGTGTTTAATGAGGCAGGCATCCATTCTTTCATTAATTCAGCCCATGTTTACTGGAGCCTGGTGCATATAGGCACCATTCTACACTCTAGGCAAATGCGAAAGCCATGACTAGAGAGAGAGGAACAGACAATAAACAAAATGATTGAGGCAGTTTGTGAGAAGGTGATTTGTGCTTGCTATGGAGAAAGGAGACAGGGAGTAGGGGTGGGGAAGGGCCTCGCTGGCTAGGCTTGGAAAAACCTTTTTCGTGGAAAAACCTTTGACGTGAAAATCTTGAGCAGTTGCTACTTACTGAGTGGAATGAGAAGGACATATTCTGAGCCAAGTACTCAAAGGACATTGCAAGCTGGAGGTCAGGCACAGGTCTTCCCTTCTCTGGTCCCTGGAAGGGGTCTCTGCCTGTCAATGTGTGTGTCTCTGTGTGTGTTGGGGGGGAGCTGCCTGGCTGAGCCTTGCCCTGGGTCGGGGCTTGTCCAGCCTTTAGGGTGGGTTTCCTATATCTCCTGTAGCAAATTATCATGTATGTGGTGCTTTAAGACGACACAAATTTGTTCTCTTCCCCATCTAGGGCCCAGAAGTCTGAAATCAGTTTCTTTAGGATTAAATCTAGGTGTCAGCCAGGCAAGAACGTTCCCCCTGGAGGCTTGGGCACCCACCCCCTTTCCTGCCCTTCCAGCCACTAGTGGCCACTTGTCCCTTTACCTCAAAGGGCATCATTCTAATCTTTGCTTCTGTCCTCACATCTCTTTTGTAGTCAAATCTCCTTGTGCCTCCCTCTTAGAAGGAGCCATGTGATTATATCTCAGGCCCAAACAAGTAATCCAGGATAATCTCTCATCTCAGAATCCTTAAGTCAGTCACATCTGCAAAGTCCCTTTGAGCATGTAAGGTGACAGAAAGCCACCATTTCCTGAGATTCAGGTGTGGACATCTTTAGGAGTCAATATTTAGCCTCTCAAAGGAGCCCCCTGAAACCCTAGCGCATATCATGTGGCTGCAGAAGCTACCCTCAGCCAGTGCCTAGCCCCGAGTTAACTCTCAGCTTGGTGTACAATGTCTTAGGGCCCCAGTGCTGTGTGGCTGTATCATCCACGGAGAGAGAATCTGGGAATCCTTTGAGGAGACAGGAGCCAAGACACCAGATTCTTCTGTAGTAAATACCTCACACAGCAGAGAAACAACTTCTCCCTGAGTTAGAAAATTAGATACACAGATCAAAATAACCAGCCAGCCTGACTAAAAAGAAATGTCACCATTAACTAAGTGCCTGCCAGGTGGCAAATATGTAGTTGGATGGCAGAGTCACTCACACTGGATCAGAGGTGTAAAGAAAATGTAGGTCATTTCCTTTTTTTAAAAAAAATTTATTTTTATTAAAAGAAGTTTTTGATTGTGGTAAAGTACACATAACACAAAATTACCAGTTTAACAATTTCTAAGCGCACGGTTCAATTGCTTTAAGCGATTCGCACTGTTGTGTGGCCATCACCTCCATCATCTCCAGGACTCTGTTTGCATCTTCCCAAACTGAGGCTCTGTCCTCATCAAACACAAAATTCCTGCTGCCCCTGGCAGTCATGATTCTGCTTTCTGTTTCCGTGAGCTTGACTGCTCCTGATCTGCATGTGTGGAATCACATGGTCTTTATCCCTCTGTGCCTGGTTTATTTCATGCAGTACAATGTCCTCAAGGTTTATTTATGTTGTCGCATATGTCAGAATGCTCTTCCTTGTTCAGGCTCAGTGAAACTCATTGTATAGTTATCCCACGTGCCTGGCCCTTCATCCAAGGGTGGACACTTGGGCTATTTCCACCTTCTGACTAGTCACAGAGTTGCAGTGACTATGGCTCCAGATCCCTCATGAGCATGGCCCATTGGAGGGGTATGTGAGTGGGGACAGACTGTGACCCATCTCCAGCCTCAGGGGAGCAAAAGGGGCTCAGGGACCTTACTACCTTGGCCTCACCATGAAATATGTATCAGTTTGACTCTGACATCATGGAGTTTCCCTAATCTTCACAGCAATGGAGGTGCCAACTCTATTTCATCGATCTGGGAAGCAGGCTCAGAGAGGGCAATTGGCTGGAAGTCAGATAGTATGTGACACACCTAGGTCTAGGCCTTTCTAGTTCCAAGCCTGGACACTTAGAACATTTAAGATGCTATACTTTTTTAAAATGATTTTATGTTTAATGGTTGTTTTTATGATTGGACAGGCCTCATGGTCTGAGAATGCAATGAACATATTCATCACCATCTTTCCTTCTAATGGCAACCCCATAACATAATTTTTGGTTCCAATAAGTGGTAGTGACTGAGAGTGACAGACAGGTGCCCTAGCTTCCACCTTGGTGCTACCAGAAGCACGTCCAGACATGCTGTCTGTTGGTCTAGAAAGCAGAAATAGAGGGCACATGCCTTCTTTAAGGAAATAAACCTGTTTCTTTTCCTAGCAAGCACATGGACCTTTGGAAGTGGACGTCCAGGTGAGTGTGGGAACTTCCAGGGCAGGCCAGGGAGGCAGGTGCCCCCTAAGCCCAGAAACCTGTAGAACTTTCTGAGATGAACTACCTTCTGAGGCCAGTGTGATTTCTTTCAAAAACTCCTTAGTAACTGCCTTTGGGACAGAGTTTTGAAAAAATTATAGATTTTTTTTTTTTATTAAAAAGGTAATGAAGCTGGATGCGGTAGCATGCATCTGTTCTTTCCACTACTCAGGAGGGCAAGGCAGGAGGATCACTTGAGCCCAAGAATTCAAATCCAGAATGGGCAACACAGTGAGACCCCGTCTCTTAAAAAAATTGAAAAGAAGAAAAGGTAATAAAACTCATAAAATGGATCAAAGAAGATTCCACATCAAAGCCAATAATGGTGTTCTGGGATGAGTTCAGAGCTGGTCTACTGACATGGGATCAGTGCTGGGGGATGACTCTGGCTAAGTGCCCAGGATGGGGACAACTGCGAGGACTAACTTGGTCACCTGTCTTCTTCTGAATTCACCCTTCTTTCTCCCTCCCAATGACCTGCTTCATTTGTCTGAGGAAATTTAGAATGAATAATGATGACACAGGCTCGGCGCCTGTGGCTCAACAGGCTAAGGTGCCAGCCATGTACACCTGAGCTGGCGAGTTCGAATCCCAGCCCGGGCCCGCCAAACAACAATGATGAATGCAACCAAAAAATGGCCGGGCGTTGTGGCGGGCGCCTGTAGTCCCAGCTACTTGGGAGGCGGAGGCAGGAGACTCGCTTGAGCCCAGGAATTGGAGGTTGCTGTGAGCTGTGATGCCATTGCACTCTACCCAGGGTGACAGCTTGAGGCTCTGGCTCAAAAAAAAAAAACAAAAACAAAAACAAAAATTCAAATGGAAATTTTAGAACTGAAAAGTGCAATAACCAAAATAAAAGTCTCATTTGATGGGCTCTTCAATAGCATGGGGGCTGTAGGAACGAATCAGTAAATGGGGAAATGGAACAATAGAAATTGCTCACTGTAAATGACAGAGAAAATAGACAAAAAACAAAAGAACATAGCCTCCCAGACCTATGACAAGGGATTTAACACTTATGTTATCAGAGTGTCAGAAGGAGAGAAGAAAGCAGGTAGGGCTGAAAAATACTTGAAGACTTAATAGCTGAAAAGCTTCCCAAATTTGGTGAGGGAAATATTTTTACAGATTCAAGAAGCCGAGCCAACCTGAAGGTGGAAAACGCAAAAATCATGCGGAGACACAACATAATTAAACTTTTGGAAACCAAAGACAAAAACAAATCATGCAAGCATCCATGAGAAAAATGACAACTTACCTATAGTGGGAAAACAATTAGAATGTCAGTGTATCTTTCAACAGCAACCATGAAGGCCAGAAAAAAAGTGGTATATGTGGAATATTTTTCAAGTGCTGAAAAGAAAGAACTGTCAACTGTCAACCTTACATCTAGCAAAAATACACATATCCTTCAGGAATGAAGGGGATCCAAGACATTCTCAGATGAAGGAAAACTAACAGAATTTGTCTCCAGCAAAACAACCCTAAATGAATGGCTGAAGGAAGTTCTCTAAACAGAACAGAAAAAAAGAACATGGGGAAGGTACAGAAAGCACGGTAAGCAGGCGTGTAAATACAATATGCTTCCTTCCTGTATAAGTTTTTTGAATTACATTTGATAGTTGAAGAAAATTATAATACTGCCTAATGTGGTTCTAAATTAGGTAGAGAAATTTTTGAAATAATTACACTGTAAATGGGGAGGTTAGAGGGACATAAAGGGAGGCAAGGCATTTTAGTCCATTTGTGCTGGTGTGACAGAATGCCATAGACTGGATAGGATCATAAAAAGAAATGTATTTGTGGTCAGGCACAGTGGCTCACACCTATAATCCTAACACTCTAGGAGGTGGAGGGGGGTGGATTGCTTGAGCTCAGAAATTCAAGACCAGCCTGAGCAAGAGCAAGACCCTGTCTACCAAAAATAGAAAAACTAGCTAGGCACTATGGCAGGCACCTGTAGTCCCAACTACTCCAGAGGCTGAAGCAAGAGGATCTCTTGAGCCCAGGAGTTTGAGGTTGCTGTGAGCTATGACACCATGGCACTGTAGCCTGAGGCAACAGAGTGAGACTGTCTCAAAAAAAAAAAAAAAAAAAAAGAAGGAAAATTGTTTACTCACAGTTCTGAAGTCTTGGAAGTTCTGAGGCAAGGGAGTAAAGCAGAGCTAGACTCTGTCCTAGAAACTCTGTACAGGCATTAGCCAGGCAGTCTGTGTCAAGTACAAAAGCCACTAATTGCTACCCTCCTGCAGCAGATGTCTCTGTTATCTATATGCCCTTTGGAGGGTACGTGTTGGACCTGTGTAGTAACCTTGTAACTTCCCTAACCTTTTGTCATCTTTGAGGACAGGTGGCCTGTGCCCTTGGTAATGCCCTCATGACCTAAGCACCTCTTAAAGGTCCCACCTCTTAATACTTTTACAATGCCAATTAAATTTCAATATGAGTTTTGGAGGGCATGAATGTTAAAGCCATAGCATTTTGCCCCTGGACTCCTCAAATTAATGTCCTCATATACAGATTACGTAGATTTCATCCCATTAGCCCTCAAAGTCTCAACTCATTCCAGTGTCAACTCAAAAGCTAACAGTCATCTAAATCAGATATGGCTGAGAGTTAAGGCAAGATTCATTCTGAGGCAGTTTCCCCTCCAGTTGAGAGCCTGCAAAATCAAAATATGTTATCTTCTTCCGAAAAAGCAATGGTGGGACAGGCATAGGATAAACATTCCCATTTCAAAAGGAAGAAATAGGCAAGAAGAATAGGGTAACTTGACCCAAGTATGTCTAAAACCCAAGGGGGTGAGTGAGCAACATTAAATCATAAGCCTCAGGAATAATGTTCTTTGTCTCCATGTCCTGTGACTCTCTGTGCTGCCTCCTGGACAACAGGGTGGGAGTCGGTCCCCTGTGGCCTTGGGAAATCCCATCCTCACAGCTTCACAGGGTACATGGAATAGTTCTCATGGCTTGAAATCTCATGCTTACAGCTCTCCCAGGCTGTCACTGCATGCTGAGAGCTCCATGGTTCTGGCCTCTCACGGGTGTCCCTACTCTGTAGCTGCACTAGGAAAGCCCAGTAAGAACTCTGTTCAGCAGCTCGGCTCCTGCAGCCTCTGGGCCCCAGGGCTGTCTGATACATCCTTTGAAATCTAGGTGGAGGTAGACACGCCTCCACGACCTGTGCACCCTCTGTGCCTGCAATTAGCATTACAGGAATGCTACCCAGGTTTATGGCTTATGATCTGCAGAGCCCACCTAAGCCACACCAGGGGCAGCCAAAGGGTGCTGCACTGGAATGCAGGGAGCAGACACCTGGGCAGTGAACCCATGGAGGATGCCCCAGGCCCATTCGCCTAAACTAGTGGTTCTCAACTTCCCTAATGCCACGGCCCTTTAATATAGCTCTTGTGGGTCACGACCCACAGGTTGAGAACCGCTGGCCTAAACGGTTTTGTCCTAGAGCTCTGGGCCTGTGATGGGAGGGGCAGCTTCAAAGATAACTGAAATGCCTTCTGGGTCATTCTTGATACTCTGAATAGCACCTGGCTTCCTTTCATCTGTAGTAGTCCCTTAAATAAAAGGTGATTTGTCCATACCCTTGGACAAACAGCCTTCCAAAAAAAAATTCTCTTCCAAACAGCCTTTTCATTCTTTTTTTCTTTTTTTTAATTGAATCATAGCTGTGTACATTAGTTCAAAACCTTTTCATTCTTTACACGGTCAGACTGAAGATTTCCCAAATCTTTATGTTCTGCTTCTCTTCTAATTATAAATTCCATTTTCAAATCATTTTCCTCCTCTTGCATTTACTACATGCAGTTAAAAGAAACTACACAGCACCTTCAATTTTTTGCTTAGAAATTTCTCTCATCAGATATCTTTGTTCATTGTTCTTAGATACTGCCTTCCGTAAAGTCCTCAGGTGCAGACACAATTCAGTCAAGTTCTCTGCCACTTTTTAATAAGGAAGGCCTTTACTCCAGTTTCCAGTATTTCCTTCCTCATTTTCATTTCCGCACATCATAATGGCCTTTACCGTCTGTATTTCTGCCAACATTCTGATCACAATCACTGAAGTAATTTCTACGACGTTTCTGGCTTTCTCTATAGCTCTTCTCTTCTTCTGAGCCCTCACCTGAATTGCCTTTAATGCTATCTTCGGGGCAAGATAGGCTTTTTCTAGTCTGCTCCTCCAAACTCTTCCAGCCTCTGCCCATTACCTGGTTCCAAAGATGCTTTTACATTTTTAAGTATGTGTTATAGCAAAACTCCATTACTGACATCGGTTTCTTCCTTAGCCCATTTGGGTTTCTGTAAGAGAATACTACAGATCAGGTAATTTATAATAAAGAGGAACTTAGTGGCTGACAGTCTGGAGGCTTGAAAGTCCAATATCAAGGTGTCAGCACCTGACGAAAGTCTTCTTGTTGCATCACAAGGGAGAAGGTCAAATAGAAAAAGAGCAAGAGGAGCTGAGCCCACTCCTTTGATAATGAACTCACTTCTGTGATAATGGCACTAGTTCATTTGTTTGAGCAGAGCCTTCTTGACCTAAACACTTCTTAAAGGTTCCACATCTTAATATATTACAATGGCAGTTAAATTAAATGAGCTTTGGAAGGAACAAACATAAACTCTAGTACATTATATTATACTGTACTTTACTTGAACTGATAATGACAAGTAGACAGTGATATACTATGTATACATAATATACTATCTCCAGTAGCCACTAATAGATACACTCAAAAATACCATAGATAAATTAAAACAGAATTCTATAAAAGGCTTATATTGTCCAAAAGAAAAGCAGAAAAAATAAGTGAGAGCAAAAGAACAAACAGAAAGAAAAAATAAAATGGGAGACTTAGTCCAAAAGAACAAACAGAAAAAAAAAATACAATCATTCAGATAACTAGCAGAAATACAGAAGAACTCACAGGCTTTTATAGAACCCTCCACCTAACAACAGCCCTAACATATCAATGGTTATATTGAATGTAAATGGGTCAAATAAACCAATTAAAGGAGAGACTGGCAGAGTGGATTTTAAAAACTTGACCCAGTTATATTCTGTGTACAGGAAACTCACTTTGAATATTATGAGATTATCATAATAAAAGAATGGGGAAAATGTAGCATACAAACATTAATCAAAAGGAAATGAGTAGACTATGGAGCAAAGAAAATTACCCGAGAGGGACACTATAGAGTGTCAATCCATGAAGAATGTATAGAAATCTTAAGTATAAATCCATTAATCAACACAGTTGCAAAATATGTGAAGCAAAAGTTGATATAACTAAAAGGAGAAATAGACAAATTCACAACTGTAGTTGGATACCTCACACCCCTCCTTAACAACTGATAGAATACATCCATACAGAGAACTAGCAGAAATACAGAAGAACTCACAGGCTTTTATAGAACCCTCCACTCAACAACAGCAGAATATACCTTCTTTTTAGTGCACATCAAACATACGGCAAGATAAAGCATATTCGGGCCATAAGACAAACCTCAACAAGTCATAAGAATTTAAATCATACAGAATGTGCTTTCCATTCACAAGGGAAGCAAACTAGAAACCAGTAACAGAAAGATAACAGGAACCTTTCAAATATTTGGAGACTAGACAACTAAACAACCTATTGGTCAAAGAGGAAGTCTTGAAAATAAAAAAGACGTGGAATTAAGTGAAAATGGAAATACATATCAAAATCTATGGGACAAAGTAAAGCAACCATAGAAAGAAAACTCATAATATTACACATATACATTAGAAAAGAGAAATATTAAGATATAATGTGAGTTCCCTCCTTAAGAACCTAGAAAAAGAACCAAATAAACTCAAAGCAAATAGAAGAGCAAAAATATTAAAAGTAGAGCAGAAATCAATGAAATTGGACATAGAAAACAATAGAGAAAATCAAGAGATGCTTTGTTGAAAAAAATCAATAAAATTGACAAAACTCTAACAATACTGACAAAAAAGGAGAAAAACTAAATTACAAATATCAAGAATTCTTCTTTCCTGATAAGGATACCAATCACTAAAGACCTTGTAGATATCAAAAGGAGAATAAGGGGACAGTATGAACAATTCTACACACACTTGACAACTTAGGAAAAACTGGACTGATTCTTCAAAAAACACAAATTTCCTTAACTCACTCAATATGAAACAGATTATTTTCAATAGACATATAACTATTAAAGAAATAACATTTATTATCTTAAC
>CAUYRH010169211.1:0-16608 GCA_963574655.1 Perodicticus potto
CAGAGCATACCTTCTTTCCACCAGATAGACAATATAAGATAAGTTTACTTTTTTCTTTCTTTTTTTCAGAGTCTTGCTCTGTCGCTCTGGGTAAAGTCTGTGTCATCATCCTAGCTCACAGAAAGTTCAAACTCTTGGGCTCCTCTTGCCTCAATCTCCTGAGTAGCTGGGACTACAGGTGCCTGCCACAATGCCAGGCTAATTTTTCAATTTTTAGTAGAGACAGGGTCTCACTCTTACTGAGGCTGGTCTTGAACTCCTGAGTTTGGGTGATCCACCCATGTTGGCCTCCTGCAAGTACTAGGATTACAGGCCTGAGCTACCACACCCAGCCTGGAAGATCAGCTTCTAGCTCAGCTCTGCTGGCCCCACTCTGTGGAGGAACTGGAGCACTCAACCCTATCTCTGTGGGCTGGGTAATGTAATGGTAAGTGAAAAAGAAACAGGAAACAAGCCATCTATATGAAATATATGCCAAAAATTAATACCAACAGAAAATACACATCAAAATAATATCATGATGAGGGGATTATGGATGGTTTTTAATTTTTTATTCATATTATATATAACTTACTGCAAGGAGTATGCATTAGAAAGAAAGAAAACATTTTCTGGGCCTAGAAAGCAATGATTTATTGGAATTTGTCTCTCCTAAGCATGCCAGTTAATTAAACCACAAGTGAATTTCATTCATTCTGGAACCATTTGTTGAGAACCTGTTATTTGTAAAGCATAGTTATTCTTATGTTATTTACTGGGCAAAATAATTCACATTAGTTAACAGGAGAGGAGATAAAGTTGGAGACAACACAAAAGAAAGGATTTCAGTGTTGAGGGATCTCAAGGTAACTTTCTAGAAAGATAAAATGTCCAGTTTGAAAGAACTCAAGTTCAATGGAGTTAATAACAATTTCTTACCCATTTCTTTTATTGCTGCTGCCTCAATGTGTCTTCTCAAAACCACAGGAGAATACTTCATAGGTCCCACTTCTAAGAATTCTAACATCATGGTGAAAAGTAGGAGAAAAGTAAGTATTGTTCAATGACAGATGCTACAAAAATGTGTCAGCATTACTTGCAAACCCTGGGAGGCATAAGTATGACCTTTTCTGGGAAAAAAAATGGGAAAGATGAGTGAACATTACAAGAATTTGTCATAAAAGTACAGCAATTACAACCCACACCAGCAAACTGTTCCTAGGGTTTTCCTTTTCTTTGCTTCTTTCTGGGAAAGCCAAAGGCTTCCTTCACTCCAAGACTGGATATCTTTCTAGCAGGTGGGACCAGGAAGGACATGGAAACAGCCAGCTACCTCCAGCAAGATGGTAGGTGAATACTGGTGCACAGCCACTGATGCCTGGATGGCAATGAGTAGTATCTAAGTAAACTGAGCTTCAGATAGCTTAAACACTCAAGTTTTAACCTCTGGGCTGAGGGGTTTGTTTCAAGAAGCACAAGATCCTGCTTTTTCAAATAGGAATGGGTGAGGCCCTCTAAGGAGTAAGGTCTAGTTATTTTCCTTACTTCTTTTTGCTTGGATGTGACACATGTTCTTGAGCAGTCTCACTGCTCTCTATTTCTTCCAAGGCAGCAAGAGGCACATAACTGCTCTTGACAGAGAGTAGCCCCAACTTTCCCAGCCAGCTCCACCCCTGTATTTGCTCCTGACTCTGAACACATGGGAAAAGTAGAGGGTACATAAAGCGTGTGTTAGAAGAAGAGGGAAGTGGATGTGGGGTGGGAGGATGTCGGTTTATAAGGCTTGGTAAATAAGGGTCAGGCATAAAGTCATTAATATTCTCTTTCCTTTCAGCTCTGTGGATAACAGCTCCCTGTACTCAAAAGATAAAGGAGGGCATGCCTCATCCATACACTTTACTTCTGCGTCCTGCCAAGTCCTGGGTCTGACTTTCCTCCAAGGTAGTGCGGATTCCAAATGCCTGGAAATCTCAGTGTGTCCATTAGATTTGTAAAGGAAATCAGCTTGATTCTCTTCTGCAGGTTTTTCTATTACACAGTGATGCTCCAGAATTAAAAGGAGTGTAAATTTTGCTCTGCAGTAAAGCAAGATAGAGTCTTTATGTCGCCCTTGGTAGAGTGCTGTGGCATCATAGCTCACAGCAACCTCAAATTCTTGGCTTAGTGATTCTCTTGACCCAGCCTCCCAAGTAGCTGGGACTACAGGTGCTTGCCACAATGCCCGGCTATTTTGTTTTTGTTGTTGCAATTGTCATTGCTGTTTAGCAAGCCTAGACTGAGCTCAAACCTGCCAGCCTCGGTGCCTGTGGCTGGTACCCTAACCACTGAGCTACAGGCACGGAGCCAAGATAGAGTCTTTGACTCTAGAAAAACCAACGGTGAATTAAAATGGTGACTGAACCATGTACAGCAATTCACAGTTTGTGAATCTGTTCCATATGAAAAGGAGAGCTTTTGTGTATAATTTATTAACTTGCTCTAACGTGATATTAAAAACTATGAAGTACCTAAATCCAAACTAAAAGCGCAGATCACCGAAGAGTAGCAAGCTAAGATTTTATGATTTATTACAACAGGGTTTTCAAACATGCAGACTGACTTCTGATTTCTGGTGTTTGTATGGTCTGAGAGAAGAGCTGGAAACAGTGTGTAAAATGACTCAATTAGACTTGGATGGCTTTGATATCTGGTGTGACACTCGTGATATATTTCATGTATCTGACATGTGACACGTGAGGTAATGGTACAAAATCCGTGGTGTGCATGCGTTAAAGGAGAAATATGCAGCACACGATCATTTGGTAAGCAGATTCATGACAGTCAATTTAGATTCTAAGAGGAACAGATTTTTAGCCTATTGAGTTTGAAGATACATATATTGCCAAAACCAAACAACCATATTTTCCCATTTCTTAGTAGGCAAATTATTTTCCATGTTGACAAGCACGAAGTAATTCTTCTTCCATGTAAATGTCTGTAAAACATTAGCACTTTGACAGGAAAACTCCTTTATTCAAGATGAGTGAACCACTAGAATAGTCTACTTAAATTATTTTTCTCATCTGGGATCAGATCACTAGGGGATAAACAGTCAGGCTCTTATTTAATGAACATTTTCAAATGAATATAAAATATGTGGCCAAGAACACCAGAATAAATCTTGTGCTTGCAAATTTATAATGTATCTCTGGATATATAAATACGAATTCTCAATGATAGGATGAACATGGCTAATAATTCACTCTATCTATTTTTCCCTTAATAAAAAAAGAACTTGTATTTATATTTGACACAGTGGAGGTGTGAGGGAACGATGAAGTGCAATAACAAATAATACCATTTCTATATTTCAGAATATTAAAGGAGTACAAATGCATTAGGTTATGCGGCTCACTTTCATAATGTTTGAGGCCTTTCTGTTGGTGTGTCCATCACTCAACTACTGTTTATTGTACCCATTAAGTAGATTTTCACTCCTCCCCTCTTCCCCTTGTTTGATTTCCACTGAATTTTACTTCCCTCTTTGCACTGGTGTGCTCATCATTTAGTTGAATTTAATAGTAAGGACATGTAGTGTTTTTTGTTTTTTTTTCCATTCTTGAGATATTTCACTTAGAAGAATGGTCTACAGTTCCATCAAGATTGTTGCAAAAGGCAGTAAGTCATCTTTTATAGCTGAGTAGTGCTCCGTGACATACAGATGCCTTTTAATCCACTCATGAATGATGAGCACTTGGGTTGATTCCATATCTTTGAAAATGTGAATTATGCTGTAATAACATTTGAGTGCAGGTATCTTTTTGATGAAAATTCTTCTTTTCCTTTGAGTAGATACCCAATAGTGGGATTGCTGGATCAAATGGTAGGTCTACTTTTAGTTCTTTGAGAAATCTCCACACTGGTTTTCCATAGGTTTTATACTAATTTGCAGTCCCACCAACAGTGTGTAAGTGTTCCTTTCTCTCTCCATCCACACCAGTATCTACTGTTTTTGGACATTTTAATAAAAGCTATTCTGACTGGGATAAGGCAATCTCTTGTTGTGATTTTAATTTACATTTCCCTGATAATAAGTAATGTTGAGCATTTTTTGATAGGTTTATTAGCCATTTGTCTATCTTCTTTTGAAAAGCTTCTGTTCATAACTTTTGCCCATTCTTTAATAGGATTGTTTGAAATTTGTTTTTTCCTTGCTGATTTGCTTGGGTTCTTTGTAAATTCTGAATATTAGCCTTTTATTAGGTGTACAACTTGGAAATATCTTCTCCCATTCTGTAGGTTGTCTATTTTCTCTGTTGATTGTTTCCTTAGCTGTGCAGAAGGAAATTTTATATTTTTAAATTTAATCAAATCCCATTGGTTTTATTTTTGAATTTTTAAATTTAAAATTTTTGAATTTTTAAATTTAATTAAATCTCATTTATTTATTTTTGCTGTTCACATGATTACCACTGGGGTCTGTTAGTTTAAATTCTTTACATAGGCTGATACCTAGAAGTGTTTTTCCTACATTTTCCTCTAGAATTCTTATGGTTACATGCCTACCTTTGGGCAGTCCCTTATTGCTTTGTTTTATCTCTTGTTCTGCTGTTTTATAAGAGTCAGGAGTTTGGGGCGGGGCGTGAGTTTAGATGATTTTACATTGGTAGGTATCCGTTGTGCTGATTTGTGTATAATGCTATTCTGAGTATTTCACATAAGGCATGTCTGGCTATGGCAAATTTCCTGTGTTTGCTTGTTTGAAAAAAGAATTTCTCCATTGATTGTGAAACTTAGTTTTCTGGTACACAAAATTCCTGGCTGGCAGTTGCTTTGTTTAATTTAATTAAGGCTGGGACCCAATCTCTTCTGGCTTGTGAGGTTTCTGCTGAGAACTCTGAAGTTCGCCTGCATGTCTGATGACCCACTGGTATGCATCTCTGAGAAGTGCCTGTGCACAGGGAGCTCACAGACCCGGCATCCCTGGGGCCACTGCAGCTGCTCAAGGAGAAAGGAGTTGGCCCCACAATCTGTGGAAACCTCAGACTTAAAAGACATGCCAGCCGGGAGGGGTAGCCCCTAGCAAAATTCTCTGCTCAAACTGCTCTCCTCACTGCAGTGGGGGAGGGCAGGGAGGATGAGCTTAGGAATGGAAGAAAGCCAGCTTTCCCGCTTCTCTGGTCACTGTCCTTGGAAGGAAACCCCCATGTGGAACATTCAAGCTCTGGGATCACACAAGTTCTCTCCACAATTCTGTGTTTGCTGCAATTCTTGAGCTCATGGGTTTGGAAAACCTTCCGAGCTATTAGGCAACCCACTGGTCACTGGAGGATTGTGGGAAGGAGAAAGGGATTCTCCTTTACCCCTTCACTGAGCTCTGAACCTCTCTGAGTTTAATCCTCAACGGTACCTTTCTTTCCTTTTTCCTCTTTCTTTTCTGCTTTATAATTTACTTCAGTGTAGCCCCTGGCAGACTCCATTATGTCTTCCTCTGAACTACACCTGAGCTGTGCCTTTTCTCCCCTCTCCTTTATCTGAAACCCTTCCTTCCCTCCAGGACAGTAATGTCTCCAGTCAGCCATCTTTGATATCCTGATAACACTGTATTGGATGGTGGGATGTGGGGTGTACAGCACAGTGTAATGTCATGGAGCGTAGAAGAGCATAGCATAGTACAATATAGTCTACATGTTACAGTATATAGTTGCTGGCCCCAGGAGTTTATGATTTATTTGGGGAGATGTGATTAACCCATCAAACCCTTAAAGACTGATTCAAATGATTGCTGAACTGTACGATGCAAGTGGAGGTGACACTTGAGTTCTGCTTCCGAGATGCCTGATGCCTTCAGACTATGGGAAAAAAGAGAAGCCTGCCCAGGCTGAGGAGGAAAAGTGTGAACAGAAATGAAATGAGCTTTGTGCCTTTGGGGGACATTAAGAGACCTACAAGATTAAGAACAGAGAGTTCATGTTGAAAAAAAATGGGAAAAGCTGTTGGATTGGGAAAGGAGAGTCAAGGGATTTACATTAGAAACGAGCAGTGGAGTGAGTGGTGAGATGAAAGCAATGTCTACAGAACATTCACCTGGGGTCCATGTGCAGAAGAGATTGGAGCAGGGGGAGGCTGAAGTCAGGGAGATTCCCTGGGAGGCCGACGCACTCTCTGATCCAAGAATGAGCTGAGGAGGGAAACTGGGGGGAGGCAGTGAGAACAGAGACAGGAACAGACGCAAGGAACAAGATGAAAGAAATCATGAGATTAGCTGACTGAGTAGCAGAGATACAAGAAGTGACTGAAGACAAGGTTTCAAATGGAACATAAAAAATGAAAGGGAAAAAAAAAATACTAGTGTGATGACAAAGACATCACAACCAGGATAGATAGCTGGTTCTGGAAAGATAAGCTCATTTTTAGACATTTTCAGTTTTCACATGGAAATCCAAGAAGTATCTTTAAACTCTAGATATAAACCAGGGATTTACAAAGCTCTTTTTGGCATTCAGAAGTCTAGGGC
The DNA here is from genome assembly GCA_963574655.1 of Perodicticus potto. NCBI lineage: Eukaryota > Metazoa > Chordata > Mammalia > Primates > Lorisidae > Perodicticus > Perodicticus potto. The sequence goes on from CAUYRH010169211.1 coordinate 6,476, forward strand.
GGGAGCTGAGCTGTGATAATTAAGCCGGAGGCTCTCCCCGCTGGTTGTGGGATTGCAGGAAGAAAAGGAGCCACAGAACTGAGAAAATTATACTTCTACTCTTCACATTCAATATGGATGTGAGGATAAAAGCGAGTGAAACCAAAGTGTGTTAGGCCCCTTGTATCCTTTAAATGCCATGCAAAGACTGACAGGCACCTACAAAGATAAACTTACACGTAGGATTTATCCACACAGAATAACCCACCCAGTGCACAGATAGAAGGTAGGCTTCATGAGGGCAAGAATATTTTCTCGATTTACTCATTCATGTATCCCAAGCACTAGAATATTGTTGGCTACATAGTAGGCACTCAGTAAATATTTGTTGAATGAGTACACAGATGAGGAAGGCAGGCACAATGGAACTGATGTTTTGTCACTCTGGCCATACACTTCTTTTGCCAGAGCAAACCATGCAGCAATTCAGACTTCTACTCTGAAGGACACGAGGTAAAATGTCCCCCAGAGCTGAGGCCACAGGCGGAGATAGAGCAGAGCTGGAGAAGAAGCAGTGTAAAGGCTCCCTGGGATATTTAAAGTCATTGTCTTTTCTGACTCTTCCATTATAGATAACACACTATGTGTAGAAAGCCCAGCACAGCCAGGGTGAGCTCATATTTAGTAAAATTCCCTGAAGCATGCATAGTCATTGTTTCATTCGAGGCCAGCCCAATATCTGCAGCCAACGTTGCCCCTCCCAGCACTGAGCTTCAGCTGGAATCCACTGGGACGCTGCCATCCCAGAAACACGGTGTTCCAGTCTCACATACTTTCAGTGTGTGTGATGCAGGGGTCTCCCTGAAAGGGTGGAGTTTGAGCTACAGGGGGCCTTTTATTCCTAACCCTGAAGGGGTTCATCCTCTTGATCTTGCCGGGTGGTTTTCGACAAGTTAAATTTAATAAGCCGAGGTTGTCTTTAGTCAGACTTTGGCCTCTCTGGGTGGAGATGACTAAACTTTTGTGATTTCTTACTCCCCTCTGGTTTGATGGGTGGTGTTTCTGCCAGAAGGGGACAAAGCCAGTCCAAAGGATTCTCTTTTCCCACTAGAAATCCTGTTTTCTCTCTAAAAATCTGAAAGAAGAAAATTCAGGAAGAGACCCTTTGAAGGTTAGAAGGTGTCTCAGAGAGCCTCTGGTTCAGAGTCCTAAATCCCAATAGGGGCCAGGCAGATGACACAGGTAGAGGAGAGGGGAGTGTCAGGGTCTGTATCGAGTGGGAGACTTGATGCCCCAACCAAAGGCTCACATTGGAGGACTTTACACTCCTGTGATGACCGGAAAATGCACATCGTGCACTGATTAGGCCTCTGAGCAACTCAGTTCCTTCATTTCACAGGTGAGGCACGTGAGAACCAGGAAAGAAGCCAGAGTATTTTACAATAGAAAAAAAAAACCACACACACCCACAGCATTGGAAATCACGGGCCCTTTGGTTCTATAACTGACTTCTCCACACACCAAATGGCCTTCAGTTAAGGTTGATTTCTTAGAGTCTCATTTCCTTATCCATGAAATGATTAATTTCCCTCAGATGTTTTATGTTCTAAAATTCTAGGACTTCCCAGGGGCACCTGACTAGTTAGTGGCATATTGCAAACAGGAGCCCCCATCTCCTGCTGGAATGTTTTCACCAAGGTGAACCCTTAGCCAAGGAAAGGCAGAAGGAGGAAACAGCAAAAACACTTGGAGACAAATCTTTACCTCTTAGGAGTTTCCCCACCGCTTGGGCAAGCTCTGAAAAGCAAGGAGGAGGGAGGCCTAGAACACCTTGGCACCACATGCGGGGCTTTCTCCTTCCTGCTCACCTCCACGTGCCCCCCGGCAGGAATTCCCACGGTAGGGCCTCGGAAGTTCTGAGCATTTCTGCTCCTTCCCATTGATTATGAGTCAGCTAACCCCAAAAGAATGTATCCAACTGGGAAGAGATACTGGATCCCTTTGTTTTGTTTCATTTTTTGTTTTTGTTTTTGTTTTAAAGATTTTCCGTCTTGTTGGAAGGTGGGGGAGTGAAGAGCTATTTACGAGCCTCTTCTCCAGCCCAGACATTCACACTCCAAAATTCTCTCCCGCCTGTCTCATCTTACCCTCATCAGGATGCTACTCAGTATGAATGTCTTGACCACAAAGACCTGGCCCCTGCCTACCTCCCTAGTCTCTCTTACAACCCAAATGGGGTGACCAATAGACCTGCAGGGCAGGCTCTGGGCTCTCCGCTGCTTTTATCTTAAGAGCAGCTTTCCTTCAAGCTATCATTTTCCAGCTCCACTGGGACATTCTAATTCCTCAAAATTTTAAACTCATTCCCTTGACATGACTGTAAGTGCTGCTGTATCATCCTCACATGCCTTCCTTGGCCTGTCCCTCAGGCCACTACCAGGACTTTCTTCCTTCAGGTCTCAGCCACAATGTCAAGAGGAGATGATTGCCCTGCCTAAAGTGGCTCACAGACCTCCAGTCACTCTCACCTTTTCTGGTTTTACTTTGGTGTGTGTTGCTCCTTATTAGTGGAAATTATCTTCTTTGTTTATCTACTTGCATTTGCTGTATCGTACCTTTAAATGGGATTTTGATGAGAGGCAGAGACCTTCTCTTGCCTTGTTCACCATCACATTCCCAGTGCACAGAACAGTGCTTAGTTCATAAGGAGGCAGAATAAACATTTGTTTTTTTCTTTCTTTTTTTAGACAGAGTCTCACTCTGTCGCCCAGGTTAGAGTGCCGGGGTATCATCATAGCTCACAGCAACCTCAAGCTCCTGGGCTCAAGTGGTCCTCTTGCCTCCTGAGAAGCTGGGACTACAGGCATACAGCACCATGCCTGGTCCAGAATAAATATTTAATAGATAAATGATTGTGTAAGTTTCCACAGCTAATTAGTGAGGAGCTAAAATTTACAGCAAGATCATCCAGCTCAGTTCTTTCCCCTAATCCACTGAGCATCAGAGCAGTGACTTTGTCAGCGAATTGTCTGAGGAAGACAGTTGTAGGTCTAGGCTTCAGGACAACATGGTTTAGAAGTAAAAGCCAATTGAGCCAATTCTCCTCCAAGCTCTGCTGCTTAGTGGCACAGACCTTGGCCAAATCATGCAATATTAATTTTAGGCAAGATCTTAGACATTACCTAGTCTGAAGGCTTTGAACATGTTTATAGCTTCAGAAAACTTTATTCAAACACAACTCTAATATGTAAATAAAACAGTGCTGCTCTTAAGATAAAAGCAGAGGAGAGCCCAGAGCCTGCCCTCCAGGTCTATTTGTCACCCCAATTGAGTTCACCTTCTCAAATATAGTTTGAAAACCACTGAGTAGACTGAGTGCCATCCAGCTCAAGAATTCAATTCCTGAATTGTCCACCCAATTCAAGCAGGATGCTCACGCCATCAGAGCAACCCATTCTTTTGTTGAGGCAGTTATTTGGAAACTCAACCTCTTCTTGGGCCAAGTACTCATTTCACAAAAACAAAATCCGTCTCTCTCCAGTTCTGGGCCAGCAGTCCAAAAGTGAAGACCAATAAGATATGGCCCATGTGCTGAGTGAGACAGAACTGGGTTTTCAGCTTTAAGTTACTTAATATTCTCCAGCCCTTAAATACCTCTTTCACAAATGAGGGATAATGACAGTACTTACATCACTGGGCTGTTAAAATGATTGAGGACAGTATGTAAAGGACTTAGTCCAACACCTGACACAAGGTAAGTGCTCAATAAATTGTAGCCATAATTCTCAGGCTCATCTTTGTCATAACTATTACCACCATCACCACCACCACCTCCATTATTCTTACTTCTCAAGGAATCCGCAAGCTACTCGAGGAAGGAGTTAAGTATATCAATTAGATAAAATTCATTATGGGAAATTCTACTATAGAAATCCGCACTTTAAAAAATTATTAGCCAATAGTATCAGGATATGAACTTAGCAAACATATCATGCTCATTTATTTCTCCACTATGCCTTGAAACGTTCCAATTTTTCTTGGCCAGGCCAATTGGAATCATTTTTTTTCTCTAAGATCTTACAACACATAGCAGCATCAGTCTCGTCTGGAAACTTGTAAGAAAGGCAAAATTTCAAGCTCCCCTCTAGACCGACTGTAACAGAATCTGCATTTTAATAGAAGCTCCAGTTGCTTCGTATTTGCACTAAAATCTGAGAGGTATCAATTTCTTCATATGTGAGGTGGGGAGATAACGATTTGCTCTGCCTACCCCTGTAGGGTTTATGGGAGAACCGAAGGGCATGCTGGGCATAAATATGCCTCAGAACAAATCAGCTATGAATCCCTCAGTGCCTACCGGAGGCTTTTACTCATAGAAATTGTAGAACGCTGACTGTCTCACGGCAGGACAATCCCAGCACGTCATCCTACTTGAACTCCGAATCGATTATTGAATATCTGGACCTTCGTTCTATCTTTGTTTTATAAACTACATAGGTTCACTGCAAACCTCAGGAAATTCCATTAAAATGATTTCTCCCTTAGAGCGTGTTCATGTCCTTGAGCCTGCCTGCCCCCTGTGTGGTCATCTTTCAGAGTTCAGTTTGACCTACAATATTACTCTCGCTCTATTTTATAAAACACTTTCAGCCAGCCACATGATTTAATGGATTTAAACACACCATTATTGCCATCATTATTAGGCTCACAGGCCTAAAATAATACATGACATATTTTAAAATGCACCTTAAGAGTTATTTTTAAGTTTTATTATCTAGAAATTAATAAAATCTACTTATTTAGTCTTGCCACCCGAGATAGCAAAGTCTTGGTGGTCAAAACCCTATGGGGGGATGTATTCGGGGGATATACTCTGAGGTATCACAAGAAGGTAGGAGCAGACACCACCGGGAAGGGGAAACCTTGCATATCAGTATAGCAAATACCCTCTAAGGCGGCCCAGCATGAAAACAAATGATTCAATAGTTCAAAGCCCCAAACTGACTCATGGAGGTGACCAGTGTGAGCACAGTTGTTATAAAATTCTCCTCAAGCTATCCAGGAGGGCAGTTATCACTCATATTATTTGGGAAATATGAGGAAACCAGGAAGGGTCAGAAAGGGCCTAAGAAGATGAAGTTACAGGGACCCAACCAAGGATTCGACAAGTCAGCAGCAAGGGGTCATCACTCCAGGCACTTAAGGTGGTGCTCACCACCCCAGTTAGCCTTCCCCTTATATTTAGAGAAAGGGCTGCAGAAAGATAAGCAGTGACACAAATGCCCAGAAACTATGAGAAAACACCACAGGTTAGAGCCACCCCCATGACCATCTTCTCCACTGTTTCTCCATCTGCTCTCCTGTTACCACATTGCCTGTTGCCTTGTTGTAGTGTGACTTATTCCATGGGTAGTTTCCTAGTCAGCCTCGTCCTGGGGATAAGGGATGAGAAAGGCTGGGAGGAAAAGTGAGCACTGGGACTATGAGCTAAGAGAATTATTCTGTTGTGGAAAAATGGTCTAGCTACCCCTGTCCACAGACACACACACACAGACTCTCTCCCGCTCTCTTTCTATAAACACAGAGGGTGCCCAAAAAATACACGCACATTTTAAGAAAGGACAACACTGTATTAAATTTGTGATATTCAAGTCACATTTGACTTCTGCAATTATAAGAGGTGTTCAATGTGACTTGTATTCATCTTTTGGTATCAATATATTGAGTATTACAATTTTAATATAGTTTTTTTCCTTTCTTAAAATGTGAACACATCGGGCGGCGCCCATGGTTCAGTGATTAGGGCTCTGGTCCCATATACCGAGGGTGGCAGGTTCAAACCCAGACCCAGCCATACTGCAACAAAAAAAATAGCCAGGCTTTGTGGTGGGCACCTGTAGTCCCAGCTACTTGGGAGGCTGAGGCAGGGAAATCACCTAGGCCCAGGAGTTGGAGGTTGCTGTGAGCTGTGTGACGCCATGGTACTCTACTGTGGGTGATAAAGTAAAACTCTGCCTCTACAAAAAGAAAAAATGTGCAGACATTTTTTGGCACTCTGTGTGTGTGTATAAATATACGTGTACAAATATACATATATACGTGTACGTGTGTGTACGGGTGTATTTTTCCCTTCTCTCCTGTAAGACAATACTGAGATTTGATGGTGGATTGGAGATGCCAAGGTCTTTGTCAGACCATTCCAGTCACTTATTACCCTCTTAGTCTTAAGGTCAGGAAACATAGATATGTCTCCCAACATTATTTTTTTTAAAGCAGAGACACAGCATGTCTTGTTCCCAGCTTCCTCCCTGTCTCGATTACCAGCTCCTCATCTGTGTGTACCTGCAGCTGCGGCCCAGGCAGAGCGGGCAAGAGGCAGCCAAGTACTGTGCTCCCTCCCACATCCTCCTTGTGCTGTGCAGCCTTCCTGCTAGGACAAGATATCAGGGACAGAAGGGGATCCTCAGACATGGAATTGGGGACATTCTTTTTTATTTTTAATTTTTAATTTTGAAATGATTTTATATGTTCAGAAAACTGTAGGACTGCTACAATGAACACCTATAGACTCTAGATTCACCAATTGCTGACATTTGCCTCCTTTACTATACTGTTCTCTCTCCCCCTCCCCTGTATACGAATACACACACTCGTGTACACACACACGCACAATAAGGCAGAAAATGACGACCAAAACAGAGTTAGCAGCACACCCAGAGATAATGAAAACTCTCAAGTGAAGGCAGGATGGCCGTGACTGCCCAGCATCTGCCTAACGCCTTCCCTCGCCCTTCTGCTCCCAGCTAAGATAGAACAGCTCTCTTGGACCAGCAGGTGTATCTGCCAGGTAGTTACAACGCCTTGGAAGAAGGTAATGAGGAAGGGTAAGGATGTATTCCTCTAACAAATTTAAAATATTTGATTCAGAATTTTCGAGGTTTGGCTGGACTGTGGACTATTTGAAATATGAGCTTTCAAAGAATAAGGAATAAGTTGCAGATTTGACCAATTAGGGCAGATATTTAAATGTGTTGAGGAAAACTGAATTTCTGTATTGCATTTTAAAGTTCATCACACTTTTCTGTTTATATGTAACAGAGTCTTACAGTCTTTTCATATTAATAATAGTGGATTTAATTTGTACAATAAACCAGTCAAAACATAGTGAATGGGTTAATTTTAACTAGATTGGTAAGTAAAGTTAGTATCTAATGACATGGTTATTATTTGAAGTGAACAGTTTTCCACACATATGTTTTAACAAATCTAGTTTCCCATAACAAGTATTCATAATCACCATCAACAGTCTTTAGAAATATTAAAATAAACCTTAAAATATTTTTGCAAATAGATTTACAGAAATTATATGATGACAAGACATAGATTTATGTTAAATTTTTTTTTAATTTTTATTAAATCATAATTGTGTACATTGGTGCAATCATGGGGAACAATGTGCTGACTTCATATACAATCTGAAATATTTTCATTGAACTATTTAACATAGCCTTCATGGCCTTTTAATCACTGTATGAAGACATTTATATTCTACATTTAGTAATTTTCACTTGTACCTTTGTAAGATGCACCGTAAGTGTGATCCCACCAATCACCCTCCCTCCACCCATCCTCCCCCTTCCCTTCCCCTCCCTTGCCCCCTTCTCCATTTCTTGTGCTATAACTGGGTTTTGGTCTCAGCATCTTTATGCCTCATTCCTGGGACTTCTGGGACACAAGCAGGTCTTACAAGAGGACACTGGCAGCTGTGTCTCAGGCCATCTACTTGGACACCTCCCTCTGACTCAGGATTTCTCTCTAGCTTCTCCCCAGCTTTTGGCCACGTCCTTCTGCTGGTCCGATCACCCCAAACCTCTCCCAGGCAGGGCAGAATATCATCTCCACCCTCCTGTGTCCTGGGAGGGTCAATTCCTTTGTGACTTAAAACTCTACAAGCAAACTCAGCCAGCACTGACTCGTATTTAGAGGAAAGTCCTGTAATTTAGGAAAACTTTTTATTTCTTAACAAAGACTGTTGTTTTGCCAAGGAGACAACACAAAGTCTAACTTCATTGTGGATCCTACACAATGGTTTAATTCTTCTGGCAGAAGCCCTTCCCTGAAGTACCTCAGCCATCGATCCAAAGGATGCCGCAGAGCATCAAAACGTGAGGGCAATTAAAAAAACATGAGTTTCATTTTTCAAAATTGTTAGCTCCATACATAATGCTTAAAACTCTAAAAACTGGTACAGCATGAAATTCACATAATGTTCGAGTCATAAATACTACTTGGGGATGCATTTATTTTATATCCATCTTTAAAAGTGTGAAGCAGGTATGATCGTTTAGGGATGAGAAGCAATATACAAATTGCTTACCGTCTGTACTAGGAACCTGGACTGGGTTCATGAATGAGTATGGACAACTTGGACTTGGTTCAAGTTTGCTTTTAATTTGATTTATTCCCAAAGCATCAACGAAGTGAGATAAAGGATAAGTAGGAGCTGAGACATCTCTGGGAGGGCCACTGCTGTTCTCTGACATCTGAGTGCTGAGCCATGCCACCAGACTGGAGGGCTGCAGAGCTGTGCACCCCACCCCCTCACCACCCGCCTGTTAAATCCTTGCTGTGTAGCCCTGGGTACCCTGGGTATCCACGAGCAGTTCAGGCCTGACTGATAAGCAGCAAAAAAAAAAATCTAAATAACAAAAGAAACAATTAAAAAATAGTACCTTTTAGAACAATTACTGTCATATGGTTTTTGCAAAATCGGCATTTTCCAAACATTAGGAGTCCTCCGGTGGCCAGATCCGCAGAGCAGCTGCTGGCCCCTCCCACCTCCCCTCCCCCCATACTTGCACCCGGGTCCCAGGAGCCTGCAGCTCAGGCGTCCTCATGCTCAGACCACACGGGGACATTTGCGGATCTCCATGGTTCCTATATTCCCAACTGACTTTAAGCCACCAACATGATGTCACCAAATACAGAACTGGAAAGAGGTACACACACCACTGACATAGCATTTCCATCTTGCAGCTGCAATAGATACTAATAACCTCGACTGCAGGGATAACAGTCAAATGCAGAAAAATAATTAGAAAGTGCTGAGATTTTGCTATTAACTTGGTTTGAAGATAATTTATTCAACTGTAATATGCTGGCATTTAATTTTTAATAATGGCTTGGCTTAACAACTGGCTCACAGAATGCCTGCAAATTTAACTACTGGCTCTTAGGAGCTGCTATGAGCCAGCTCTAAAACATTATGAGGCATGCCTCAGGGGGCCACAGCGGCTGAGATAGAGAAAGATCATGTCCCTGACACTAGCCTCACGATGGCTCTTTCCAAACAATATAGTCTTTAAATAGGCGTAATAGCAATTTTTGCTGATTGCTAGTAGTTCCCCCCACCCAAAATGCACTTAATCTTTCTTTCACAATGCAGTTGGTTCACAAAAGGATGACTGGGCACTGACTACTCCCACTGCAACCTCCAAGTGGCGCTCTCAGGGCAGACCCTGCACAGAGAAGGAGGAAGTTCTTCAAAGCAGGTTGGTGCCCTGCAGAACCCGCTTCAAAGGGGCAGCACTCTGCAGCTTTGTGTTGTTCTGTCAACATATGGACAAAAGCTTCCTCTTTCTTGACCCATAATTCCCATTACTCAGGTGAAGGCTTCATCAGAAAAATCATGGCAGAATGGAAGGGTCCATCAGCCCTGGGGTCACAAAGACAGTTAATTCCAGCCTAGGTCAGTGAACTTCCTAGTTAAGCAACAAAATGTCCTTCTTCAATTCTCCAACCAACCACCATGGTTTCAAAGATATCCCCAGGCCTTCAGTAGGGTTGCTTCCCTCTGCGACGTCACAGATGAACTGGGCGCCTTCCCTGCAGGAGAAGGATCCTCACCCCAGGGTCTGCTTTCCAACCTTTCTCATTTCATGGACCCTTTGATCATCTGAAGAAATCAGGGGATTCTCCTCAGAGTGACGTCTTTTTTTTTTTTTAACAGTACAAAAAAAAATAAACAAATTAACTTTATTAAGTTGTTTTCAGTCCTTACATTGATTTGTTTAAAAAATATCAGTCTGAAATACATTATTGAAAGTGAGTACACACAATAAATAGAAAATAGGGATGCATACTGTTGGAGACAT
>CAUYRH010169217.1:0-20357 GCA_963574655.1 Perodicticus potto
TAAATGAGAAAATATCATGAATGTTACATTAATCAGGTGGATAAAAATATCTCCGATTGTATGGGAAGCCCGCACACTGTACTCCAAGCTTGAATCATTGTACACAGTTATGACTCAATAAAAAAATAATTAAAAAAAAAATATCCCCTTTCTCCTCGGTATTGTTGCCAAGGACAAAAGTTAAATTTTACCAATTAACTTTTCTGCATCAAATAAGATATTCACAAGTGGTTTTGTTTGTTTCCCGTGTGCGACAAAGGTGGTGAGTGGGAACAGATTCTGTCCTGCTGATTCACCCTTGCTTGCTACTGTGAAGACCGTTAGTCACAATAGTTTGAAATCTGAAGTCAGGACATTCTCAGGCCAGATCTCTACTAGGTCCTGTTCACAGGAGGATGATCAAGTCACCTGATTCCTCAGGCCACAGGGCCCTACGGCATGAAATGCAATTTAGAGACACACAGCACTTACGTGAGCACGTGCCCAACCAATGGCAGTGTCCATTACGATTTTTGAAAACCCCGTTCTTTTCAGTGAAGTAATAATTTATTTAGGATTTTCCCATCTATCGTCACAGGTGAGATTGATTTATGGGCTTCCTCGTACATCTTCATCGATCTCTGACGTCAAGGTCTTTGTATCACATGAATGAAGAAGATTTTCTCATTTTCTATGCTCAGGAAGAGTTTACACTGAGTAGAGATTAATTGTAGCTGGAAAGTTGGAGAGAAGTGGAGACGCACTTGAACCCTTGGTGGCTGTCACATTTTGAGTGGTAGAGGCTATGCTGCTTGGCTTGGTGTTTGGTTTCGTGCCGTCAGAGTCCATGGGGTTTTTCTCACGCACATTTTTCATCGTCTCGGCATCTAGTTACATACGTTCCCTCAGCCTAACATTGTACCTGTGGAAAGTGATTTTTTTTCTCTTTTATTCTGTTCATATTAACTGGAAGATAAGCTTTTTTCTTTGTTTTTTTTCCCCAAATAATCAGCACTCAATTTTACTCCCATTCTATTGGTAAATTTTTTGCACTAGGAGATTTTATTCTGATCACTTCCTTTCTCCTGTTATTCTTAGGTCAGTTGATGCTACCTTTTTTGTCTTCTTGAGTGAAACGGTGTTTTTTTTTTAATCATTGATATTAGAAACATTAATACCTATAAATTTCCCTGTTGATACAGCTGTGGCCATATCCCACGAGGCGTCTCACGTACCATTCACATGTTATATATTTCAGTAACTGTAATTGAAGTTTATCTCTTATTCGCTCATTTTATTGTCCTGTCTTTTTCATACTTGGGAAAATATTTTTAACTCCCATATAGTTGTTTGTTGTTTGCATTTTTAAACTGCTATTATGTCTCTGTACAATCATGAGAGACTGTGCCGCCAGGATAAAATAATCCTTTTAGGGGAATATCTTGATCTATTTTTGGAATATGTGATACAATTTTTAATGTTCCGTAAATTTAAAACTGATGTATATTCTCCAGGGAGCACAAAGTTTACTATATATTAATCATATAACTAATAGTATATAGACTAACATCAAAGTTTACTATGTCGCATTTTTTACTTGGTGCTAACAAGAAGTATATCAAACTCCCCCACTAAAATGATATTTTTGCCATTCACAAATATCTAGAGCACATTTCCTTTGCATGTGTTCGCATGTCAGTGTCATGTGCTACTATAAGCTATATTCATTAAGTTGAACTAGAAGCTCACCCAGGAGAAATCAAGGGACAATTGTCCTTTATCTCCGCCATCACTCTAAGGCTGCTTACCTTGTCCTGCATACTAAATCTAGGCCACGTGCTAGAACATTTCTCAGGTAAGACCAAATCCCCTGGTCACTTCTGGTAGCAAAAATAGTCTCAGTCCAGAACCTCATCTGCCCAGTGTACCCTCCTGGCTTCATTTAAAACTAAAGCCAGTCCTTTGCACAGCTCTCACCTGCCCCAGATAGAGCCTCATACACCACCACTGGCTCCTCCCCTGCTGTGGGAAGGGGGGGGGCACCACCTGTACCTACCTCCCTGAGCTCTGCTGAGGCAGGTGGCAGGGACAGAGTCCCAGGGCGACCAGGCCAAGTCTCTGGTCTTTCCTTTCCTCTCCTGTCTCTGCTCCTCCTCTTCCTCACTGCAATTCCTGCTCAGGCGCTAACCTCTCACTTTGGAAAATAGGGCTGGTCTGGCACCTCATTCTGTAGCCTCGGCCACCTCTGGGAATAAAATAGCTTCATACTATCAACCTGTTACAAAACTCAGGTGGTGTAATGAATATATACTTTGTTCCATTTATTGAGCTTTTTATTTTATTGCCTTCCTTGATTCATTTTGGTATGCCGTAGTCTAGTTTATTTTTACCCACCGTGTAGTTTTATATATAGTTTCTTTTCGCATAAACTGAGATCTTTGCCATTTAACATCACTATTTATTCCATGCCTATATTATGCCTCCTTTGTGTTTATTTTTCTAGTATTACCTTCTACTGTGTGATAGAAGAGCCTGCCAGTCAAGTTCCCCTGGCATACATACATGCAATGCATGAACTTACAGTCCTGAACATTTGCACCTGTTTTGTAAGTTTCTGGGGCTGCCATAACAATGTACCACACACTGGATGGTTTAAATCAACAGAAGTTTATTATGTCACAGTTCTGGTGGCCGGAAGTCTGAAATTAAGGTGTTGGCAGGACCCAGGTCTCTGTACAGACTCTCAGAGAGGATCCCTTTCCACCTCGGGATTCCATAGCCCAGGTTGGGTTTGGAGACACACCATTCCAATCTCTGTTGGTGGCTCCCCACAGTGACCTAATAAGAACATCATAGTCATGATGGGACTAGTCCAGTGGATTTAGGGCCCACCTTGCTCCAAAATGACCTCATGTGAACAAATTACATGTGTAATGTCCGTATTTACAAACAAGACTATGCTTTGAGGTGCTGAGGGTTGGAACTTTAACATTTGGGGGGTGAAGCAGTTCAACCCATAACTTTGGTCTTTTCAGTGTACCCTGAACCCACTAGGCACCTGGAGCTCCTCAGAGAAAGGGTTCACAAATGAACGGATTGGAGGGGGCACAAACAAGGAATGCCTGGGCTCCAGTCGCACCTCCGGGCTGTGACTATCTTCCTCTTCTCTCCAGACTCCTCAAAAATGGGGCTCAGCAAACTGGAGAGCCGGAGGACAGGTAGGTAACACTCCCAACCCTCACACACATGAGCCAGCCTGTTGGGAAGTGGGTCAGCAGGGGACCCAGCCATCTGTCACTGATGTGAGAATGTTCCAGCACAGTTAATCCCATCTTCCTAGGAGACTTGAGGGCACCAAGGGGCGGAGCCATCCGGCCATCCTTTGTCCACAAACGTCTGGGTCACAGTCCTACAGCATGGTCTTCAGACAACTGGATACAGCTGGTACCTTCCCCACCACGCCCTCCCATAAAGGGGGTTTCTCCCTAGAAAGTCACCCCAAAGCTTCCCGGGCAGGCTTTCAAAAGATGGGCAAACTCCTTGTGAAAACAAAGGCAGCCCCAGCTCCCCGGCATGCGCGTGTTTACGTGTGACCTTTACTCCCTCTGACGTTTTCCACGGCTTGACCTCTGTTTCATCCACTTCCCTTTTGTAGAGGTATCAGCCAGAGTTCCTGCGGAAGCCAACAGACAGAAAGATTCCAGAGCCCTACTGGAGTCTGAGAGTAGGCCGACTTTGAGGCAGGCGGTAACCAAAGAGGCCCCGTTCCCGTCTCTTAGCAAGTGGTGAGAATCTACGCTCTGAAAATGCTTCTCTGCCAGAGATGGCACAAGTTAGTTACTGATGTTCAGAAAGACAAAGTTTTTTTATTATCTGACTAAAAAGTAACATGTCAAACTTCACATATGTCATTAAACTGGCTTTGGAAAATAACTTGGCCTAAAATATTTAGGTGAAAAATGTACACTAGGCCTCTAATGTGATATCTATGTATTGGTTAAAAAGCATACACAGACCAATACAAATATAAGAAGACACTCAGCTGTTTCCAGAAAATACAATAGCCTGTAGACAAAGAGATCAGGACCTAAGGAAGAAACAAAAACCACACATGCTGCTGGGGGTTGGTCCCTTGACTTGGTAGCCACAGAAGGAAAAGAGGTGCAATTCAGGGCCACGGCAACAGTTTCAGGTAAACATAGAGTAATTTCACCCAAGCAACCTGATTCCAGCAAACCACAAGGGCAAGTACTCCTTACCTTAGCTAGAAACCGACTAAAAAGAAAAAAGAGCAGAAATCTACAGTTGCAATTCAACCCCAGTGGCTGCTTCAGTGGTACTTATTTCTGTCTGAGAAAGTGGACGGATATTCTTGGGGAAACATTTAAACCTAAGGCAACCCCTCCCTGCCCCACAGCTTTCTATGATCTGTTGCAAACCCACCTGTGCACCCTGATATTCTCAAAGCATGAGAGCACCAGGCCGAACCCCCTGCTGCTCAAGTGTAGGGTTTGATTTTGGGGAAACCTGTCTCCCTTCACGTGGCCCATGAAGTGAATCCCACTGATGAGGGGGGGGAGTCCCAGCTGAGCTGGCCCATAACACTCTCCCAAGAAGGTGGCTTTCTTCACAGGGGACAGGCTGGAGAGGGAAGCTTGGTCCTTCATCCCCCAGGCCTCCAGATCACTGGTAGTTTACTCATTTGCAAATTCAGCATTGAAATGTGCTTAGTTCAAGATCCGATTATTGTGAAAAGTGAGCAGAGATCCTAAGACTCTCACCCAGACACAGGAGGGATCCTGGCTGTCCGGCTTGAGAGGTTAAGTGGAAGCTACACAGGTGCAGAGGTTGCATTTCAACTCCAGGCGGAGCAAGTGAAGACCCGGCATGTTCCATGCTTCATTTACCGGAGACAGGAGCAGAGACCAGCTGGCCCCACACGGGCAGGTCTCCTGGTGGGTTCAGCACAGCACAGGAGAGCGGCAGGTGGAGGCCAGGTCAGGGCTTCACACTCTCCACATAAACAGGGGGCAGGAGTGGGCAGTGGCATCCCTACCCACTGTGCAAACCACTCTGCCTGCTCAAGTTTATCACAAACAGTAGCAGCAAGTAAGTTTTCATAAAATACCCCAACTACACCAAAAGTCTATTCTGGCTCTCCATGTTTTAAATGTTTGATTTACACATGACTTCTAAAACTTCATTCAAATTATGCCAAACAGAAGGATGTTAAAGAATGACATAAAATGTGGGGAAAGACAGATTTGAAGAGATTAAAAATCCGTGGGAAACTGTGGGCTTCTGCCTGGGACATGCCCAAATAACCATGAACTTAGTGGCCTGAACCCCAAGCCACACAGCATGACAGGTGTAGAGTCCCACTGCAGTCCCCCTTAGCTGGGCCCCAGGTCCCCTCCCGGCTCCACCCATCCTCCTGCCTAAAGTGCGTGTCCGGGGTCCCCTCCACAATCCTCAGCCTGCTGTTCCTGCTCCTCCATGGCCCTTCCTCCCCCACTGTTTGATCTACCTTCTCAATCTCCCCAGCCTTCTCTTTGGGTGTTGAGAGTGTGCAAGGGCCCTGCAGGGAATAGTACGCCCTCCCCACGCACGTTGTTTAATGTGGGTGCATTAATTCCCTGGGGCTGCCAACAAACTCCTCACACAAACCGGGGGGACTAAAAAACCAGAAACTTCCTTTGTCAGATTTCTGGAGGCCAGAGATCTGAGATGGGATTTACAATGTCAGTTCCTTCTGGAGGCTCAGGGTAGACAATGAGTTCCATGCCTCTCTTCTGACTCTGGTGGTTGTGGCAATTCTTGGGGTCCCTTGGCCCGCAGACACGCTGTTCCAGTCTCTGCCGTGGCCTTTCAGTGGTGTTTCCTCCATGTCTGTGTCTCTTCGCCCCTCACAAGGACACTAGTTGCCTTGGACTAACGGTCTGCCTGACCCCATTATGACCTCATTTTAACTAATTATGCCTGCAAAGACCTTATTTCCAAATAAGGCTACCTTCTCATTCCAGAAAGGGCGTAAATTTGGGGGGATGCTGCTCAACCCCACACGTGAGGGATTTGGCCTTGATTTTCAATATGGTACTATTGACGCACCTAGTACAGTGCCCTAAACTGAGTGAACATCCACAGTTAGACGCTGATAGTTAGTTTGATTTTATGCAGTCTTGGCCCTGCTCTGGGTTGAGGACCTCAGTTGGCCCAGCACAGAAGACACGTGGGTATGACCAGTGGATGGGCTTTAACAGAAACTCTGTGACCATTCTTTTCCAGAAACCACGGGTAACAGGCAGAAAAGAACTGAAAACTTTGCAGGGAGAGCCTTGTATCACATATGCTTGGGAAAGAGTTAAACTCTGATAGCAACAGTTCCAGAGTTAGTGGAGCCACAGAAGCTGGGGGAACGGCACGGGCGTTCAGCCCTGCAAGGTCCCTCTGAGCGCAAAGGAGGCAAATGCTGGCATGGAAAGGCCCCCCAAATGAGCCAGAAAGTCTTCCACTCCATCATGAAGAATTGTTCTCTGGAGTGGGGACCAGCGGGGACGTGTTTGAAACACTTACCATATGTGCATAAGAAGGGTCTAATTTGTCCATCTTGAAATTTTGCCTTTCTTTTGAAAGGATAGTTAATTTAAAGTAATTTGTTTCACAGGTGAAGCCTTTTTCCAAGTGTTTAATAGATCACCCATGGTTGCTTGAACAATTAGAAATTGTCACCAAAGAAAAATACCGCAGTTCATATAAATAACTGTTTACCTAAAGGAGCAGGAGCCCATCGGAGTCAGCACGCCGTAATGAGGCATGACAGGGCTGGGATGCATCTGCTGAGGCCGGCATCGCTTACGGGAAAAATTGGCCAAAACAACTATTATTTGTTTTTTTCTTGTCAGAAATAATGTAGCTTGAAAATTTTCAACAGGCAGCGTGAGTCCAGACCATTTGTTACTTCTAATGGCCTAATTGTTCTCCTGGCAGATATAAAAAATTGGGGCACTCGTGTCATTTACCTAAATTTCTAATTAATGCAATGGCAAAAGAGAAATTGGAGCAGGAAAAAAAAAGTTGAAAAATGTGTCTGTGAGCTGTTACGTAATCCATCTTTGTTAACTTTCCCTCTTTCCCCGACAGCAGGGACTTGCCATCAGCAACGAGGTGTCATACTGCTGGTTTGAACAGGAGGAAAGACAGACATACATCACTGCTCAGACCGTGGGGAGCAGGGCGTCTGCTTTCCTCCCAAGCAACAGAGCCTTCCACTGCGAGGAAAGGTGAGTTACCGGAGTGGGCACTTTCTGTCCCTGTCCACCACGTCTACCCAGCTCTTAAACAGTGTTCAGGGTTAGCTTCTAACCTATCAATCTACAATCAGATTACTACAATTAATCACCTAGTGTTTGGAAATTCACACAGAGTCGTAAAACAACCCTCTTCCCATTGAAGTCTTAGCATACTGTCTGCAGTTCAGAATAATTCCTCTGAAAACAGAGGTAAAGACACATTTTAGAAAAAAAATTGGGGGCTGACGCTTAAAAAAGCTAACATAATGCAAAACAGCCACAGTTCTCATCATGTTTTCCTTAGAATGACAATTCCATAAAATGCTTGGGGGGGAAACAATCAAATAATTTGGGGGAAAAAAACACTATCTTTCCTTCTTAGAGACAAAGCCTGTTAATATACGGGAGGTTCTGAGAAGTTTTGCTGTAAAGAAACATCTTTCAGGGTTTTTAAATCATCATTTTCCAAGCATATGTGACTTCACAATCCTTAGTTTTACATTTAAAAAAATCATATCCTGCAGGAAGAAAAGAATCTGTGGCGTCTAATCCTGATAATGAGGCACTTACCGGTTTGTGAAGCAATCCATTCCAGAGATAACGCTAATAATTGGATTAAGAGAGCCAGAGCATATGAAACTCCTAGCGAGAGGCTGGGACACTGTCTAATGAATGTTAGCTGGAAGAAAAGGGAGAAATTCTTCTTATACTGAGGTTAAAAAATAAATACTTTCTGAGGTCCTGCTCTGCAGCTTATAGAATTAGAAGCCAAAACTAATGTCAAGTATCTGAGAATAGCCAGATGCCTCATCCTTGGAATCGCCTCTCCTCCAGAGGGCAAACTCCTAATCCCCACCCCTGTACCTGGCATGGCAAGGCTTTCCTGTCTGTCCACAGCAATTCACATCCTCTGCATACACCCAGTTTGCAGGAGTCCTTTCCACAAAGTGGCATCCAGTGCTCAACTCCCGTGGGGTGGCGCCAACACAGGACAGGCTTTCTACTCTCCTGATCCAAGTATTTAATTGTCTTAGAGCTGCTATATTTTGAATCCTGATCAATTGGATTCTCGAAATAGCTTTAATGGTACACACAGTAAAATTCCCTGCTTTTCATTTCATGCACAAATGACCTCCAAACTTTATTTCTAGTCTGCACTTATCTTTTACTTGCAATCTCTACTTGGATGTCAACTTAAATTCTATATGTACAAAGTGGACCTTTTGACTCTCCTCCTCTTCCCCCAAACTCTAGTTCCAACCCGGCATTCCCACCAGTCGTAACGGTGCCCATCCAGCTTCTCAAGCTAAAAATTGAGGCATCGTTTTGATTGTGTCCCTGCACTCAGATCTGATAGATCAGCAAGAGCTCCAGGTCCCGCTTCCAGCACCCACCCTTCGCAGACCCCGTTCTCTGGGCACTCCCTGCCCACACTCTGGTCTGGGCCACCACCAGCTCTGAGACACCTGCTCACCAGCCTCACTCTCAACTCTCCTGTCCGTTCTCCAGAAAGCAAACAGAAGGGTTCTATACGCAAGATCAAATGAGATGTGACCGTTTCCTTGCACAAAAGCCTTCCAAGGAATCACAGTAGCCTGAAAATGACACCCCACCCGGAGTCCCAGGGTCATCCGTCACCTTCTTCTCTAGTGCCTTCTGGAACCACCACCCTCCACTCTCTTGCACCTGGCTTCTTTCTTCTTCTTCTTTTCCTTTTGTTTCAGTTTTTGGCCAGGGCTGAATTTGAACCCGCCACCTCTGGCATATGGGGCCAGAGCCCTACTCCTTTGAGCCACAGATGCCACCCAGAACTTTCTTCTAGTAAGATGTTTCTTCCAGCCTCAGAATCACCGTTCACCTACCCTTTCTGCCTTGGACCATGGAAGCGCCTCCACCAGCCGTCCCCGCCCCCTCAGCCTGCTTCCCTTGATCGCTATTGTTTCTGCTCCTGCTGTTACACTTGTCCCACAGCCATCCCTGTGCAGAAGCCACTGACTCCTTCTCAGAACCTTCTCATTCAGGTGTCACTTTTAGGATTCGTGATACGAGTTGACACGCTGCTCTCCGGGAAGGAAAACCTGGGTAATACAGGAACCTGCCCACATCATCAGACCTGATTCCGTGTCCCAGGGTTGCCACAGCAAAGTACCACAAACTGGCTGACTTGGAACAAGCCTAATCCCTGGTCTCAGCGATCTGGAGGCCTGAAGTCTGAAACGCAGGTGTCGGCAGCGCCAGGCTCCCTCCAACCGCTGTGGAGGCCGTGCCGTCCTTCTTGCCCCGGCTTGTGGTGTTTGCCGGAAATCCCTGGTCATCCTCAGCTCATAGCACGACCCCAGTTCTACGGCGTCGTCTGCCTGAGTATCTTCACTTTGTCCCCCTCTGTGTGAGTCTGTCTCTGTGTCCAAATTTAAAAAGGAGGCTTATTGAATTAGGGGCCACTCTAACGACCACCGTTCACTTTTCCAAATAAGATCACGTTCTGAGGAAGGGGGATGGGAGGGTTGGGCTCCAAAATGTCTTTTTTTAGCAGAAACACAAATCAGCCCATGGCAACGCCCTTGTCAGCCTCTGCATCTTCGTATTTATGAACTATGGTCTGCCTGGCCACGTCTCGTTGCCTTAATCTTCATGTGCACGGCCTGTGAGTAGGCACACTTGTTGCTGTTTCTTCACCACTTGAACTTCTCTTGTGGACTCCCACTTATCTCTTCACCACACTCCATCCCGTCACAAATTCTTTCATTCTCCAATTGTGCCCTGACCACGCCCTACTCTGGGGTGGGTTGGATTGCCCAGTTAGTGTTAGGATTTCCCAGGGAAGAGCTGCCTCCATCCCCCTGGCTGTGAACATGCTTTAGAAGTGTGAACGTGAACAACCTGCTTCTCAATAGGGACATTGGGCCTGTTGGCACATAGGATTAGCAATAATTCAAATTTAATTACTAACCCCCCAGCAAAAATTCTAGGGAAGGATATTTCTCATTGGCTAAGTG
This sequence comes from Perodicticus potto, assembly GCA_963574655.1. Lineage (NCBI taxonomy): Eukaryota > Metazoa > Chordata > Mammalia > Primates > Lorisidae > Perodicticus > Perodicticus potto. The sequence continues at coordinate 10,265 of CAUYRH010169217.1, forward strand.
AAAAATAACTGAAAACTCTTCTGTGTGACTCATCGCTACCTATAATAGCTTCAATTATTGCAAACTATTCTAGCAGTGCCTATTTTTAAAAGGCTTTTTTATTCATTTCCACTAAACATGCCAAGTGCTGCTATTATTATGTGAAGTGTGAATTTTCTTAAAATCATCCAACTGTATTATATTAAAGCAATAAAAGTGATTATCTAGTTCAAACCCCTCCAATTTATCAATGAGGGAAATGAGATTTAGGGAGTTAAGCCTAAGATCACACGGACAATTGGAGGAAAAAGCCAGGTGTAGACCACCAAGGCCCAGCTCCCAGCTAAGCTCTTTCCCGGGATGTCTTTTGTCACTCTTTGTAACCATAGACCTTGAGAAAGATTAATACCCAAGTCAACGAGGTTACCATTCGAGCTGCCAGGGGCTACACTCACCTTGTGACTGTGTAACAAGTTCAGGGTCCTGTTCTTTTATTCCACATCTCTGCTAGTCACAGCCCTCTGTTGTGGCCACTCTTCCACCTCATAGACTAAGGCCGGGAGCTCGGAGACCACCAGCCTGTACCAAGGTCACACAGCACTGAGCTCAGGCCCACTTGGCTCAGGTTTCTCAGAGGAGTGAGTCTTTCCACTAATTCCACTGAATTGCCACTGAAACGCTGACTGTCTCCAAGACATTTCTACTGCACCTGGCCTTTTCTGGCATCAGAAATTTGGTTGGAAAGGCATCATTGAAACAGATACTGAAAATTACAGGTGTGGTTCTGAAATCTCAGTCCTGAAGCAAGGTTTTCCACTGCTTCACTGCTAACCAGGAACATGTCCCCCCACCCCCACAAACTAAGAAACTCACATTTCTGGGCCTGAAAAATACAGTTAAATTCAAAGGGCCATTTATGACATTTTTCTCTCTTGCAGGATTGAGTGGCAGCTCCCATTTAATGTAAAACGAGATCTTGGCAGTGGTGTCGATGTTTTCAGCTTCATTATTATACATGTGGTCTTATTGATTCTGTTCATAGTTTTACTGTTCAGAATTAAGTCATGAGCCTTGTTTCTTAATCTCATTTTATCCTCACTACTCACCCTAATCATTCTTTACATTAAAGGATTAGTGCTTGGGTGAAACTGGACAAATAACAATCCACCCTGGAAAAGATACTTTTCCAAAAACAGAACAAGAGTAATTTTTCCTTATAAGCAGGCTTAGCAAAGAGGGAAATGGCCCCGAAGGTACTTAACGTGTGGAAGAGTGTCCTTGCATAGCAATCTCTTCAGCAGATGGTGGCAAGCCTTCCACTCTACTCAGTGACAACTGGATTTCTCCTGCTGCGGGTAAGTATTGCCATGGAGTACCGCGACATTCCACCCATGGATAAAACTTAAACACCCTATCATGTGATCCTACTCTTCAGCCATCCCAAAACCTGAAGAGAGGTGGGACGCAAGCACCACCAGCTTGTCTGCCGACCACCTGTTGATGGGGAACCGTGCTCCCCACATTGAAGCAGGGGAGAACTTCCCAGACCTTTTCCAGCCACTTCTGGTGTGTGTTTTCTCATTGAGATATGATTGACACCCTAGATGAGCTGTTCAAAGGGGGAGAAACACTGCTCATTAAAAAAAAAAAAAAAAAAAAAACAGGGCGGCGCCTGCGGCTCAGTCTGTAGGGCGCTGGCGCCATATACCAACTGTGGTGGGTTCAAACCCGGCTCTGGCCAAACTGCAACAGAAAAATAGCCAGGCATTGTGGCGAGCACCTGTAGTCCCAGCTACTCGGGAGGCTGAGGCAGGAGAATCACCTAAGCCCAGGAGTTGGAAGTTGCTGTGAGTTGTGATGCTACGGCACTCTACCAAGGGTGACAAGGTGAAACTCTGTCTCTTAAAAAAAAAACCTCTCTGTTGGAGAGAAGTTACTCTAACCATTGAAGGCTAACATTACTCATCCAGGCAAACCTTGGGGTTGGACACCTTGTTCTCGACAGATTTCAAGCCAGCCAGAGAGGCATCAGAATCAGCATTGATGTCCAGAGAGGCAGCAGAATCAACATTGATGTCCACATACCCACAAATCCGTCAGAAGCAGCGGAGGGACCTCTACTCCCTCTACTTGGGAGAACACTGTCACACCCAGGCACATACAGGAACATACAGGCACTGCCCCACATGTGTGGGGACATCAGCTTATCAGGCAGAGGTGAGGTGGGTCCTGCTGTAGAAAGGGATGGCAAAGAGTTTGTGCCTTCTGGACCTCACAGCTGAACCTGAGAAGTGTCCATTGGGCCAAACAAGCTCTCCAGGTGCCCTGGGTTTGCCACACCCAATCTAGGCAGCCTTGAGTAACTTCATTCAGCCAGTCTTGGGAGTTTCAACATCCTCATTGCCAAACTGGGGCTAAAAATACCTGCTCCTCAAAGGCTGAACACTCAAATGAGGTAACAGGCATTGATATAGATACAGATATTGATCACAGTGACAGACCCGCATTAAATAGCCACCAGGATCACTGTCAAAGTAGGATTCAGCCATAGACACTAGACCAGACCGAAAGAATCAAGCCTTACCAGACTGTCATCCACTGTCATCCACTGTCATTCACTGTCTTTCACTGTCATTTGGTCAATCAGCTTAGGCATAAGACTTCCAAACAGAGCCCTTTAATTCAAAAACATTATAAAAGTAAGCTGAAGTAGCTTCTAATCTGCTTTATAATCTGCTGCTTCCTGGTTGAAGACTTTTATTAAATAGTTTAGCAAGTCTTATCAGTCTTTCTCTGTGAAATGGAGATGATTAGTCATAATGTGGCTATAGAAAACAACTCAAAACACAGCAAGGACATACTGTTAGTGAGAAGAGCCATGATACATTGTGTGTGCACAATAAAATGTTTGTGGAAATAATGAAAGTTAAATGAAAACTCTGAAATTCTTGTTTTCAAGGTGTTACCAAAAAATATTTCTGAACCTGTTCGTCAATAAAAAGTGAGAGTAAATAATTCCAGTAATACAAGTTTTTAACATGCTTTTCATTCTTTCAATGTTTAAACAAATATCCAGTACCTAACATGCACCTGTCTATTGAGAGCAATGCTGAAGAAACAGCTAAGGATGTAGGATTCAGTAGAGATGACAGACCATAATCTTTAAAAAAAAAAAAAAGAAAAAATTTGTGCCACACCTGAGGTGTCTGGAGAGCACAGGAAAAAACAGACATCCAACTAGGTCTGCTGAGATCAGAAGAGACTTCAGGGTAGAGGCAAAGCTTGAGTTGATACTTGTAGCAAAAAGAAATGGGAACTCACGGCCAAGAAGATGAGCATTCCAAGTGGAATGTCATGGAGGCCTGAGCAGGTGTCTCATGGGAAAGTGCAGGCCAGTGTGAGCATATGACACATCCAGCATGTGAGGACCTCACATGTACCAGTAAGAGAGGGGCAGGGGCACACCAGGAGGGGATCATGAAGATCAGCCAAGAGGTGCCAGGGCAACGTCAATTCTGGGCAGAGAAAATCATGACTCTGGCCATAGGGGAACGTGACTGAAGGGGTGAAACAGGAGCCCTCGGGCCGGTTCAGAGGGGCTGGTCAGCAGCATGGCCAAGAAATTATGCTGAGTGAAAGGAGGCAGAAGCCTGCGATGGCTTTCCGGTTTCTGGCTCGGGTAAAGAGGTTAAGACTGAAATGATTAACCAAAAAAGAGATCTCAGGGGAGAAGGGCCAGGTTTGGCAGAGGTAGAAAGAGCATCCATGAGTTAAGTTTTTGTCACGTGCACTTTTATATGCCTGGGGGACAGACCTCCTGACAGAGAAATCACAAGGCAGCTGGAAGTCCGTGTCTAGAGTTCATACCACGTTGAAGGAGTGATAGAGCGAAATTCATGGGGACGCATGAGATCAGACAACTCAGTTCTCACGCTCATCCTCAAAAGAGTGTGCCGTACCCCATTGCTGAATATCACTATGGTCACCTTCAAAGTACCCCTCCCGGGACACTATGCACCAACATTAGCGCCTAGTCCGTTTGGAACTCTTTTTCGGGAGCAGCCATCAGAGCTGTCATCTACTTGAAGGGTGTTCGAGGCACTGGCGTGGATGTGTAGCTTCCCGAGGCGAGTACTTTGAAGGTGACTGGTAGCGATACTCAGCAATGAGGCATGGAGCACTTTTCCTTGGATGAGTTCGTGAACTTAGCTGTCGGACCTCTTACACGATTACCTGAGGATACTTTGAAGAGTCAAAAGAGAAGACAGCCAAGGAAGGATCACCAGAAATGATAACTATGTGGGGTCAACTATATGAAGAAAGGTTTATGAGGAAGGCTGAGGACTGGGCTGAATGTGAGGAGAATTTTGGGAAGAGTGATTTAAAAGCATGTATCACATTCAGATAGCTGGGTGGTTGGAATGGCAAAAGAGAAAAGAGTCTCAAGAAGAAGGAAGTTTGTTGAAGACAATACTTTTAGGGTGAAGAAGTGCTTTCTAAATATACTAATAATGAAAGAAATTTTTAAAACACAAATTTAAGTAATATTAAGATGCTGGAGTTATACTCTGATCCATAAGCAATTACACAAATGTAAGTAGATGAAGTCTCTAATTAAATGCAAAGAAAAAGCTGTCAAACTATATGACAATGACAAGAACCCAACTTTGTGCTACTTCAAGGAATATATCCTAAATAATAGAATACAGAAAGTCCGAAGTAAAAGGGTAAATCTAGCTAAAAGAAAACCAATGTGTAATATCCAAATAAGAAAAGTCAGATTTCAAAACAGTATGCTTACTAGAGATAAAACAGATGTGTCAAAATTTAAATAGATAAAGGCATCTGAATGAAACGACCACCTAGACTGTGCATGCACCTAATAATATAGCTTCAAAGTCTGTGCTGTCAAAAACAGCAGAACAAAAAGGAGAAACAGTCAAATCTGCAATCACCGTCAGAGATTGTATCATACCTTCCAGAAAACTGGTAAAATGAGCAAAAACCCATGTAGAAGATTCGAACAACAGGACTAACAGACTTGACCTAATTGGCACACCCAAAACATCAGGCCTGATTATGTCAAAATAAACATTCTTTTCAGGTGCTGGTGGAATATTTACCAGAATAGACCTTACTCTAGGTCACTGAGCAAATCTCAACAGATTGCAAAAGACTGAATACTTTGAGAGTATGTTCTCCAACTATAGTGTCCACAAGTTAGAAAACAATAATAAAAAGATTTAAAAAAAAAAAAAAAAAACCTCTAACTGCTTGAAATAAAACTGCACTCTAAAAAATAAACATCTAAGGGGTGGCACCTATGGCTCAAAGGAGTAGGGCGTTGGCCCCATATGCTGGAGGTGGTGGGTTCAGACCCAGCCCCAGCCAAAAACTGCAAAAAAAATAAAAATAAAAATACTTCTAAGTAATCACACATTTAAAACTATTTTCAACTTAAGATAAAAAACAACACGGTACATGAGATGTAGCTAAAGTAATGTTCAGAGGAAAACTTTTCAGCTTAACTTATATATAAAAGAAAAGAAGAAAAAGCCTGAAAATCAAACACTACACATCATTTTCAAGAAAAAAAAACCCCAGCAAATTAAGTCCAAGGAAAGGAAAAGAAAGGAAATAGCAAAGATGAAAGCAAAGATCAATGAAAAATAAAAAATCATGCAATAAATAAAATTTATTTGGCATTTTGAGAAAAGCGTGTAAACATTTTAAGCCGTAAGACTGATCAAAGAAACAAAGAAAATGCAATTATCTGATAACAGGAACACAGAAAAGGAGATTGCCACAAGTTCTACAGACACTAAAAAGATAATAAGGCGGCACTGTGGATACCAGTAAGTCTGTAAATACAATGAGGAAAAACCTGGGAGCAAAAACAGATTCTTTGCCACAGCCCCTACTCCTGGGTCCTGACTTCACCCCGTCCTTGCAGACACCTCTTGGAAATCCTCCCTGCAGACCACGACAGAGGATGCCCAGGTCCTGTGCCAGCCACCCTGATCAAGAAGCCCAGAACTGCCTCCCTACCTCGCCCCTGCATGGATTCTTAGCTGCCAGAGTCTCTCTGGTGTCACTGATGACCAGAGAGTTGAGCCTCTGTTTGACATAGCTGACTTCCTGTGGCAATGTTCAGGATTATCTCGTATTCGTGAATGTGCACCTACGGAAAAGAAGGAGTGAAATAATTGATTCAAAGGGCAACAACTACTACAAAAAAGGGCTGAAGAGGATTGAAATAAGACAAAGTTATGATTTGAGTCTCTCAAAGTTTTAAGAGGATGATGTGAATTGTGTTTTAGGTATGAGAAAGAAGAGATTCTTATAAAGGAAAGAAAGCTGTTATATAAAATTACTATTTTATCTTATACATTTACACATATTCTCTAATAATGAAAGTGAATAACTGAGGTGAATCCCAGTCCCTGCCCCTCTGGGGCCTACAGAGACAAGAACTTGTCTAGGATAAAGAAAATCATCTCTCAGGACTCTGGCTTATTTTTGACAAGAAATAGTTGGTGATTTATAAAGTTCTCAAATTGTTTTTAAAAGATGACAGTATTTTTATTGGCATTCATCTCGAATCTTCCCTTTTGTCTCCATACCAGTGAAGGTCCTCACCCCCAAGTCCAACTTTTTCCCCCAAATAATAACCTCTTAAATCCTCTACTCCCCTCCTCACCCAAATTTGAGGTTAGACCGCTGGACAATAGTTAGAGAAATTTTTGGCAACAGAAGAAAAAATTTTTTTTCATTTGAGCAACAGATGGACAATTGCACATTTCATTGTGGTTGGCAGCCTGCCTTTTCTTAAAAAGGCATTCACAAGCCCTGCCAATGGGGGCCTCAGGTGCTCCCGGCCAGTTCTCACTAACCAGGGTGGGCAGGCATCCAAGGCATCCTTGGTGTCCCGTCCCGCTAGCATCTTCAAGTTTGCTGCAGCCTGAGGACCCTGACTGGCTCTTGGCCAGGGTGACCGGTTTGTGCAGTGAATCAAAGTCACTGACCATTTCTGGAACCAGAGATGGTGTCTGAAGACTTCTCAAAATCCACAGCAGGATAGCGCCTTCTCTCAAGGAAGGTGCAGCCCTTGTTTTCCAGTAATCCTGTTATCCCATCTGTTCTCTAGGCTGATGTAAGTGGCAACACTCCAGGAAGGTGTCTATGCGCACACAGACTCTTAATTGTTTAGGAAATTTGGAGGTCATGAGGTTGGGAGACAATGAGCTAGAGGCTTTAAAGACACACACAATGCCAGGCCTAAAGGCAGCTTTAAAGTCACAACCAGCGTTGAGCCAGGGGCAGTCCTGGGTCCATGAAGCAAACCCTCCCATTCAGACAATACCCAGGAATCCCCGACCTGCCCCACCGGTTCTTTCCGAGACTCCCTTTCTCTCTCTCCAGGTAGAGCAAATGTACCCACCACATATAGTGGCACCAAGGCTGCAGCACCACTGGCCATGTTTCCTTTTCGGTCTACTTGTCTGTCTCACCTCTATCCAGGGAGCAGCCTGGGGACAGATTGGATCTGGCCAGCTTTCAGATCTCAGTAGCACTCAGTAAACATTTGCTAAGACATTGCAATAGTGTGCTGGCATTGAAGGCTTTCTCGATACTGACATGTTATGCAACAAAGGGTGCTTACCAAGGACGATCAAAGGATTCCAGCAAATGCTGGTCTCAGAAACTTAGGCTAAACCTTTCAAGTTTTCTCAAAGAATCTCCCTTTGCTAAAACTGAGCACTCAGTCTGCGCAGTGTGGATAAGTCCACACAGACTGCAGAGGCACCATGCCAAGGGGGAGTCTCGGCAAGAGGCAGACAGCCCCCTCTCGGCTGCCATGCCCTCACGCCCCAGTGGGAAGGCACAAGCGGCAGCCCCATGTGGGGTGGGGGTTCCTTTGTTCTGCAAAGGGTCACAGGTAATCCTTTCCACTCAGAAGCCTCTCTAACTCTGCTTTCTCCCCTTTTAGATTCTCTCAGGAGTGAAAATAGTGAGTGGGCTTCCAACATGAGGACAGGGCACATTGGAACACAGGCACAAGGAGGCCTTGAGTAACACCCTTGACCAGCTTTGAGGGACACTAGCCAGCAGTCTGCACAGCCCGTTTCTGATCTCTTCTCCCTCCGCTTTTACCCCCAGCTGTCCCATCACCTGTGCCGCCCTGATGCTGGTCTGTCCTTCTTAGAAGTAGCCTGACTCTCGATGCCGAGCCATGGTGCAAAGGGGCCCCGAGCTCCTCCTGGGAGATGGCACCATGTCACTGGTCCCAGGTCGGTGTGCCAGCTCTGCTCTTGGAGCTGTTCCGAGTCATCACTCACCTGCACAATCACAGATGCATCCCGTGAAATGGCATGTGTTGTGGACGCATGTCGTGGACCGACACCCACACATTTTCACTCCCAGCAACACACCCGCCTTGTGGCACAGCCCGGGAATATCTCCTGATGCTCCCTCTCTTTGAGTTCTATTCTCTAGTGCTTTGGAAAAACTTAACAATCCAGAATACAATAGGAAACTCATTTTTGAAAGCATAATATGTTTTAAAAAGTGTGGGCATGCCGTGAAAGACGGTGTCCCGCCAGGAGAGAGGGAGGAGGGCAAACACGAGGCTGTGGAACCTGGGTCCAAGCTGAGGCCAGCTGGGGATTCACGGGAGTCTGTCCCCAAATACGTCCGGACAACATGAACCATAGCAGCCACTCTCTGAACAGGAGACATACACAGGGACTATCATCGTTACTGGCCCAGAGTCCAGGTCTCCACTCTGTGGTGGGTTTATAGGCATTCCTTACATCATGAATAGATACACTTGTAAAATAGGGCGAAGTGTGTTCCTAGACCAGAGAGCACCATCAGCCGAGGACCGTGACTAACCGATTCTGTGCACCAGAGGAGCATTTAGGAAATGAACATTCGCATTAGTGAGCCCAGCCGAAGGTGCTGTATGTAATCTGGTACTTCTTAATCATCAGCCTTTGCTCTTCGTTAAATGATTTTGCAAGGTTCATACCCCTCATACTCCAAATACAAGTATTTAGAGCCGTAATAGATCTTTCAGGGCCCTTCAGATCTGGGCCCAGACTGCCTAGCCCCAGGTCAAGTCTTCTCTTTGAGACATTCACTTCCTATTTTTTTTTTCATTGACTCTACAATCAAAAAAAGCCCTGGGTTATGAATGGGTTTCCTTGATAAGCATAATTAACAAGTATTATTATTCTATGAGGACAGAGTCTTCCTCTGTATTTTTACTTCAATTATTAGCTTATCTGCCAAGCAACCAGCCATCGACTCGGTTCTGTTCACAGGGTGCCGTGGGAAAGGTTAGAGGACACCCCAACAGTAGCTCATGTCAACACCCCATGCCTTCCAGGAACTGGTATCTAAAGGGCAGTTTATAGGCATCAAAGTGAGTACTCCAAGGAAGAAGCCTGGTGGACAGCTGGAGAGGTCAGCACTTGGCCCCAAAGGCTGCACCACCCAGGAGTCTGAAGGACAAGGGAGTCACCACTCCCGCACACGGAGGTCCTGCCATCCAGCCCATGGGCAGACAGGTATGCTATCCTGTGTCTGCACCTTCCTACCTGCCTTCGTGTGAACCTAAATTACCGATTTTATTTTTTTTTATTTTTTTAAATATATGTATTTTATTATTCTTCATTACATTATTCCCCCCCCCAACCCTCAGTGGTAAGACAGAATTTATTTATAGAAAAGAATACAGAAAACACTAAAGCTCCTGGTGGAGGGAGAGAATTCAAGTGGGGAGAGAGAAGCTCTCTCCGTTTCTCTCCCGGCCTTTCCCCGTCTCCTCCTTTAGGCCTTTTGTCTCAGGGTATATATAGGTGTATGGATTCCGTGGCCAGGAAACGAAAGAATACAGTCCCTTCCCCCAGGGGCAAGGTGAATGAGTGTATCAATGAATGGATACAGTCCATTCATGGAATTGAGGCCTAGGAAATTCACAAGAAATTGACCTAGGCATAGGAAATCGGGTTCCACATTTAGTCCTAAGTGTAAAGTGAAGGAGACACCAAGGCACAGGTGTCTCCTCAGCAGTTGTCCAGCCTTTTTGGCTATTGGAGCCTCTGGTGGG
>CAUYRH010169220.1:0-30864 GCA_963574655.1 Perodicticus potto
TTCCCTTTCTTTCTCAAGGCCCTCTTCATACAGAGCACTATATAAATGATGGCCAACATAGGAGACTCTCCTTTCTGAGAACATTCCAACCTGGATCACCGTCTTCTACTTATGTACATTGGCGGTTAGCAGTCTTTGCCATAAGTGATTGTTTTGTTCCTCATCCACTAAACTATAAATGGAACTCAAAAAGCAAAAGAACACTTCTCCCTTTGTGATAGGCCAATCCTCCCTCATACAGCTTTAGCGACATTTGTATGACTATCTTCATCCAAAAATCATCCTTCTATCTATTGTTCATTTTAGAGCCTGTTCCTTCTCCAAAGCAAAGGGAAATGAGAATAGAAGTGAAAATAGAATCAGTCCTTCATGACGTGAGAACTGCACTGAGCTGGGTTGGGAGGCAGGATTTTGATCACTGGTCTTCCCTTCATTTTCTTTTTGATGGTATCTTCATTACCTAGAGGTGCACCTGGCATATAATAGATACTAAAGAATGCTTGTGCAATGAAGAAGCAAATAGCTTCTTCCCTCCTCAATTTTTAAATGGAGAAATCTAGCCACAGATAGGTTGAGTTAGTTGCCCAATGACACCTGCAAGGGTAAATAAAAATCTAAAAATCAAGAAAACTCATTTTCCCTGGAGCAAAGAAGGGATTTCCCTTTTTTGTTTTGAGCATTTTTAAAGAAAACTTATGCCTTTTGACATTTTTTCTCTGACTTTTGTAGATGTTTGTAAATCTTTACAAAAGCTAAATAAAGTTTTTGCCAGTTTTACAACCCAGAAATTTTTTCCAAAGGTCATCCTTTGAAATGTTATCAGCAAGGAAGGTAGTGCTTCTGTGTCCCAGGTTATGTGCGGAAGGAGGTATCTAGCATGTTTGGGTCCCTTGCTCCTAGTTGTACAACTATCCTCTTTCATCAAGATATGAAAAGTTAATTTTTTCTTTAAGTAAATGCAATTAATTTACACATTTAGTCACCCACGTCATCAGGTGAATTTTTGCATCTCAGGATGTGTGTGTGTATGTGTTTTTTAATAAGTCAAATACACATAGATCATGAATACATTTATGCATATGTGGGGTACAATGTGTTGATTTTTTTAATATACAATCTGACATGGTTATATGAAACCAATCAGCACAGCTTTCACCTCATTTACTTGATTATTGTGTTCAGACATTTATGTTCTACACTTGACAGATTTGACTTGTACCTTTGCAATATGCTCCATGGTTGTGGTCCCGCCTTTTACCGTCCCTCTATCAAATCTCCCTCCTCCCCTCCCTTTCCACTCCATTTCTTTCCTTTATCCTGGGATATAGTTGTGTTCTATCTTTCATAACAAAGTGTGAGTAAATTAAAGTAGGTTTCATAGAAGTATTGAGTACATTGGATACTTTTTCCTCCATTCTTGAGATACTTTACTCAGGAAAATATGTTCCAGGTCCCTTCATGTAAATATAAAAGAGGTAAAAGCTCCATTTTTTTTAAAGGCTGCATAGTATTCCATGGTATACATATACCACAATGCATTAATCCATTCATGGATCGATGGGCACTTGGACTTCTTCCATGACTTCAGAGAAATGTAAATCAAAACCACTTTGAGATACCATCTAACTCCAGTAAGAGTAGCCCATGTAACAAAATCCCAAAACTACAGATGTTGGCGTGGATGTGGAGAAAAGGAACACTTTTCCACTGCTGGTGGGAATGTAAACTAATGCATTCCTTTTGGAAAGAAGTTTAGAGAACACTCAGGGATCTAAAAATTGACCTGCCATTGGATCCTGCAATTCTTCTACTAGGAGTATATCCAAAAGACCAAAAATCACTTTGCAAAAAAGATATTTGCACCAGATTATTCATTGCAGCTCAATTTGTAACAGGATATGTGTTAATAAGCATGTCCTATTGGGAGTCAATGCCACCTGGTGGCAGTTCTGAGGTTTACATTTGGATACCAATGATTCTCAGCTGAATCATAATGGATGTGGAACAGTTGATAAATCACTCAGCCTATCACTCAATTTTCTTTCTACTTGTGTGAGTGTTTTTGAACATTCAGGAAAAGGTTGGTAGTCAGGAAATGTTTTCTATGTATGGTTACGGTGAGGAAAAAATATCTTTTATCATCTTAAGAAAAAATAAGACACCCAGTGGCTTATGCAGATGCTTAAACATGGATTTCTTGAGGATGGAACTATATGATTCAAAATTTCTAGCTGATATCTAGAGCAGGAATGGCCATCATAATTTATGCAGGCTTTATTATATAACTGATAGGTCTACGGAGAACTTTAGAAGCTGAGTTAAAATAACAAATCCTGCCATTAATTAACTAGTCAAACATCTCAATCTGAATCTTCTTTTACATTTGTGTAAAGTATGGTCCAAAAAGTATGTTTGTTATGTGAACCACTTTTTTAAGTTATTTCTTTGTATTGAGTTTGAAACAAACAAAAATCACTATTAAAGAAACTGAGGCATGTCATCAAAATTTATCTGATAATTTTTAAGAATTATGATGCAATTTGTGTGAAAACTTTTTCCTCTTTCTACTCCACCTTCCAAATTGTAGGGAGCTTGGTACAAAGACAACGTGCTATGTCCTTGTATATTCTCTGCAGTGCCTAGGGGAGTTACTGGTCAGAAAAGAACTCAGAGTTGCATCTCTCAGGATTCTTTGTATTAACTTTGATTCATCCTGATTGAGCATAATTTGTTGGTGATGAGCACATTTGAAACATGACGTTCTTTTATCAATATGGATACCTGAGAAGTTGGGGAGCTGGAAGTGATCTCCTAATATTACACTGCTTAAGTAATTTTGGGTTCTGCTAGTTTGGGAAGTTGTCTGTGATGTTCAATCAAGGTAAGAATATTGTTTGTTCAAAATCACCAACTGCCCAGATCTTGGTTCCAATTACCCTTACCTACCATATAGAACCAACGGTCTCTAGAGAATGGGTTTGTTTCAGAACTAGTTCAGGGAAAGGGCAGGATAAGCCCAGAGTATCTTTTGGTATCAAAAAGTAAGCAAAAGTTTACCCAGCTACTCGGGAGGCTGAAGCAAGAGAATAGCCTAAGCCCAGGAGTTGGAGGTTGCTGTGAGCTGTGTGATGCAACGGCACTATACCGAGGGTGATAAAATGACTCTGACTCTACAAAAAAAAAAAAAAAAAAGCAAAAGTTCAAAGAATGATAAGGATATTTTGAATAGAAAGCCTATTTGGATGATCTGAATTTTGATGCTGTCCCAATCAGCATCATTGGGATAATTGTTGACAACAAAATATGTCCTATTGAATGAATAATAGTTTTGTATTAGTATTAATTCCCTGATATAAATAGCTATATTGTGCTATGTAAAAGAATAATTTTTTAGATATAAACATTGATGAGTTTTTAATTAAAAAAAAATATTAAGCAACTTTGGAAAGTGATACCAAGAAGATACGAACTGTCATTCCCCTCACGAACAAAACACATATATAAAGCTATTCACCAAATTAGCCTAGAAAGAGCTCTAGGGTGTATAAAAGCATTTGTAGCCACAAAACAGAGCCAAAAATGAAAACTATCCTTGTAAAAATGAGTGCTGGTGAAATCAGCATGCCTGAGACACCAGGAGACTACTAGGAACAATGAAGTAAGGCAGAGGATATTGGTATGAGCAACGTGGTGAGGACTACTGTACTCTCCAGTGGCCTACTTCCCACAGGATACTGACATCTCTTGCCATCAAAGTAACTTAATGGCTATACTGACTGGGGAACCCCAGAAAAGGAAACATGACTGCAGAAACTCTTCCCACCCAATAAGTCCTCACTGTTGAGCTACTTCAGAAAAGGAGTCATCATATTTTCAAACATCATACATGCCCCAAACACGGAGCCACCATTGCCCAATGAATATGCACACTCTGGATCCAGGCTCTATGGCTGCCCTGGGTTCACTTATGTCTCAGACATGGGAGCCATAACCATAGTGGGCTACTTTTCCCTCCAGCCCTAAATCAACTATTGTGGCACGTGCCTATATTGTGAATCTACTCAGCTGTTGGAGACAGCAAGGCTCCAACCTAACCCCTTAGCCACTCTAATTTTACATACACCCATGTTCCCATTTTTGACCCTCTGTATTCTTTAAAATCATCAATGCCTTGAATAATGTTACCCATTGTTAGCTGGGGTGTTTGTCCCCCAGGCACCAGTGCCTTCCCAAACCAGACCCTAAGCCCTAACCCCTCTACACGTGCCTGTGCTTCAGACTTCAGCTGTGTGGCCACTCCATAGGTGCTACTCCTCACACACTAGTGCCGTCACAACTGCAACCAAGCCCTTCATCCAGAAACAGTGCCAAAGTCATGCCCTTAGTGACAACTTCCTTCCTGGGAGAAATAGATATCATGGAACCTTAGCAGCCACCTTCACGACAAACCTCAAGGACCTTCACTACCACTGTGAAAATCCAGAAAATTTGCTACTGAGGATCCCTGTAATAATTATTACCATGGCCTCAACTCACAGAGCTGCAGAGAACCTACACAGCTGTACCTTTATTGGTGCCAGAGCTACTATACTGTAATCAGCAAGCACTCTCTCACAGATATGCCATAGGGAAGGTCTTTCCACTGTAAAAGTAGCCTGTAAAGTCTGCAAGAGATGACTATTCTTCCAAATGTACAAATATTTGGCAACAAAAAAATGAAAAACCAAAGAGGCATAACATAAAGTACACTAAGTTCTCTCAGTTGTTCACTCATGGAGAGATAATTGTTTTAAGAAGTGAAAGCCAGCTTCAAAAAAATAGAGAAATAATTCAATGAAATCCAAAAAATAGTAAGTGACCAAGAAAAGAAATTTAACAGAGAAATTGAAATCATCACAAATGAACACAACAGAAATTCTAAAGCTGAAAAGTATATTGAGTCAGATGCAAAATGCAATAGAGAGCTTTGACAACAGAATCAATTAATCAGAAGAAAGAATCCATGTACTCAAAGGTAGGTTATTTGTTAATATGCAGTCAGAAGTGAAATACGATGGAAAGGAATGAAGAAAACTTATAAAATTTCTGGTATGGCATCAAAAGAGTAATTATTTGAAATTATGTTCAAAAAGGAGAACAGAAAGAGAAAGGGATAAAAAGTTTATTTAAAAAATGATGGCTGAAAGTGTTCCAAATCTAAGGAAATACGTACATATTCAGGTATAGAAAAGTCAAAGGCCTCCAACGAGAGTCAATCCATATAAGACAACATAGAGAAATATGATAGTCAAACTGTCAAAAATCAAAGACAAAGGGAGTATACTGAGAACAGCAAGAGGAAAGAATCAAATCACACAGAAGAGGCTCGGCGCCTGTGGCTCAACGGGCTAAGGCGCCAGCCACGTACACCTGAGCTAACAGGTTCGAATCCAGCCCGGGCCCGCCCAACAACAATGATGGCTGCAACCAAAAAATGGCTGGGCATTGTGGCGGGCGCCTGTAGTCCCAGCTACTTGGGAGGCAGAGGCAAGAGACTTGCTTGAGCCCAGGAATTGGAGGTTGCCGTGAGCTGTAATGCTGCGGCACTGTATCCAGGGTGACAGCTTGAGGCTCTGTTTCAAAAAAAAAAAAAAAAAAAAAAACAAATCACACAGAAGAGAGTTTGAATGTCATCAGATTTATCAGCAGACATCTTACAGGTCAGGAGTGAGTGGGATGACACATTTTAAGTGACAAAGTAAAAAAAATTCCAACCAAGAATAGTATAGTGGTTCCCCCTTATCCATGGCACATATGTTCCAGGAATCTTAGTGGATATCTGCAACTGACCCAATTGCCATCATTTGAGACATGTTTCTGTTTATGTCATCCACCCACAAACTTAATAATTTTTCCATCTTAACTAGGCACCTATCATGCAGCATGGTCATAACTTTTGCAGTTTGAAGTGCAACATCCAGAGAAGAATGGATTTTTTTTCCCTCTTCACAATTTCACAGATATATGATTTATTCTTATTGTAGATCTTAGCACCTTCAGCATGCAACTTTTTTTCTTTACCTATTAAATTTAGAACTTTCACCTTTTCATTTACAGGAAGCATTTTACAGCCTTTTTTTTTTTTTTTTTTTGTATATCCGAATTGCTAGCACCACTATTTTTGTGCTTTGTGGCCGTTATTAAGTGAAATAAAATTTACTTGAACAAAACTGTGATCCCAGAACACCCAATCCAATAATGAAGACTGCTACTAAGAGAGTTATGAGCAAGTAGTCCATACAGCATTAATACACTGGACAAAGGGATGATTCATGTCCCCAGAAATAAGGAGCAAGCTGGTATAAAATTTCATCACACTACTCTAAATGGTGCACAATTGGAAATTTATGAACTGTTTACTTCTGAAACTTTCTATTCAATATTTTTGGAACATAACTGACTGTGGGCAAATAAAACTGTAGGAAGTAAAACTGTAGATGAGAAGAACCACTGGACCCACAAAGCTGTCTTTCTGAAATTAAAAAGAGATAAATAGTTTTCCAGACAAAAGCTGGGGGAGTTTATCACCTCATACCTATTTTACAAAAAGTGATAGTTGAAATTCTTCAAGTTGAAAGAAAAGAACACTAATTAGTAACAAGAAAAACATATGAAAGTATAAACTTACTGGTACAAGTATATACACAGGCCAATTCAGGATACTGTAATGTTTTATGGTGTTATATGTTTTATTATAAGATGAATCACTTATATCTTTATTAGAGGTTTATAAAGCAAAACTATTAAAAATAGTAGTAGCCATAATAGTATGTTAAGAAACATACAATACAGGGTGGCACCTGTAGCTCAGTGGGTAGGGTGCCCATCACATGCACCAAGGCTGGTGGGTTCAAACCCAGCTCCCAGCAGCTAAAACAACAATGACAACTGCAACAACAGCAACAACAACAACAACAACAAAAAGTAGCCAGGCATTGTGGTGGGTGCCTGTAGTCCCAGCTACTTCAGAGGCTGAGGCAAGAGAATTGCTTAAACCCAAGAGTCTGAGATTGCTGTGAGCTATGATCCCACAGCACTCTACCCAGGACAACAGCTTGAGACTCTGTCTCAAAAAAAAAAAAAAAAAGGAACATACAATATGAAAAGACATAAATTGTGTCACCAAAAAAAAATATATATATATATATATACATATACATATACATGGAGCAGGGTAAAGTACGGAGTTATTTTATGTGACAAAACTTAAATTGTTATCAGTTTAAAGTGCATTTTATAAATACAAGATGTTTGAGGCAAACCTCATGGTAGCCACAAGGCAAAAAACCTATAGTAGATACAGAAAAGATTAGAAAAAAAATCAGAAATCAAAGAATACCACTAGAGAAAATCATCTAATCAAAAAAGAGGTAAGCAAGAAAGGAAGAAAAGAAACAAAAGATCTACAAAACAACAGAAAACAATTAAGTAAATGACAGTAGTGAGCCTTCATGTACCAAAAATTATTTTGAATGTAAATGGATTCAATTCTCAAATCAAATCAAGACTTTGGAAATCTATGCCCATTAACAAAGGAAAGAGAGATCCCAAATGAACAAACTAATGTCATACCTCCAGACTCTAGGAGAAAAACAACAAACCAAGCCCAAAATTAGTTGGAGGAAGGAAATAATGAAGACCAGAGCAGAAATATATATAAATATATATAATAATAGATATGAGAAGGATTAGCAGATATTAACAAATCTAAGTCAATTTTTTTTCGAAAAGATATATATAAGTGACAAACTGTTACTAGACTAAAAATAAGAGAGAAGACTCGAATAAATAAAATCGGAAATGAAAGAAGCAGCATTATAATAGATACCACAGATTTACAAGGGATCTTAAGAAGCTATGATGAAGAATATGTCATCAAGTCTGATAATCTAGAAAAAATGGATAAATGAAGAAAAAGCATTTAATAAAAGTAAATATTCTTTCATGCTGAAAACTTTTAACAAATTAGGTGTAGAAAGAATGTATATACAAAAGATTGTATGTGGCAACTTCATAACCAACATCATTCTCAATGACTAAAAGTTGAAAGATTTTCCTTTAAGATCAGGAACAGAACAAGGATACACACTCTCACCGCTACTATTAACATACTACTGGAAGTCATAACCCATTAAGCAAGAGAAATAAATAAAATGTACCCAAATAGAAAAAGAAGTTAAATTGTTTCTATTTACTGAAGACATAATCTATATAGAAAACTCTAAAGACTCCACCAGAAAGCTGTCAGAAGGGATAAATTCAGTAATATTGTGGTATACGAAATCAATATATACAAATCAGTACTGTTGCCAGACACTAACAAGAAACTACCTAAAAAGGAAATTTGGAAAACAATCCCATCCATAATAGCTACAAAAATATTTACATATAAGTTTAACCAAGGAGGTGAGCAATCCATACACTGAAGACTACTAAATATTGATGAAAGAAATTGAAGAAGGCAACTAAATGGAAAAATAACTCATGTTCATGGGTGAAAGAAGTAATATTTCTTTTTTATTTTTTTATAATACTATTTTTTTATTTTTACATATACATGTGTTAATTAGGTTTCCACTTTTTGCCTTCACAGAATTTAAAAGGCTCAAAATTCAATAACAATAATAATGCTTAAGATAAGGACTAGAAACAAAAACCATGTAAAGAATGAACGAAGATAAATACATTCAGAAAACAGACGATTACTGTATCAAAATATCAAGCAATATTAACAATTATAATGCCAAGAAAGCAACGTACACATTGTCAAATAAGAAGTAATATTTCTACAATGTCCCTACTATTGAAAGCAATCTACAGATTCAATTTTCCAATGACATTTTTCACAGAAATGAAAAAACAAAATATGCATCTGATAAATGACTAGTGACCAGACTCTACCCGAAGTCAAGCAAATCATCAAGAAACAACCAAACAACTTCATTAAAAAGTGGGCAAAAGACATGAACAGAAACTTTTCAAATGAAGATATACTAATGGTCAACAAACTTAAAAAATGCTGGCTCGGCACCCATAGTACAGTGGTTACGGCACTGGCCACATGCACCAAGGGTGGTGGTTTTGAACCTGGCCCAGGCCAGCTAAACAACAATGACAACTGCAACAACAACAAAAAAAGCCCGGCATTGTGGTGGGCACCTGTAGTTCCAGCTACTTGGGAGGCTGAGGCAAGAGAATTGCTTAAGCCCAAGAGTTTGAGGTTGCTGTGAGCTGTGATGCCACGACACTCTACCCACTCTACTCTGTCTCAAAAAAAAAAAAAAAAAAAGGAAGAAGAAAGAAAAATGCTCAACATTTCTAATTATCAGGGAAATGCAAATCGAAATACAATGAGATATCACCTAACTCCAACAAGAATGGCTTGTATTAAAAAGCCATTAGTGTTGATATTCCTTAGTTCTGTAAAATATGACCATAGGCGTAAATATAGCACCTCTGTACTAACTTTGCAACTTCTTTGAATCTATGATTATTTCAAAATAATAATAAAAGAAACAAATTTGCAAAATGTGGATAATTGTTGAAGCACCGCATCACTAAGGTATAATACTATAATTATATATATGAAAACATATATATAATTATAGTATTATAAATTGTATAATTATTGTTGTATAATATATTATTGTACAATTATTGTTGTACAAAATATTGTTGTACAATAAACAACTTCCTGTCACCCCAGTCTTAAACTGCCCAGTTCCTCACCACTATAAGCAACCACTTTTATTACTTTCTGTGTACCCATCTGAAGTTTCTTTCTACAAATATACAAGAGTGGATTCTTTTCACCTCCTTTTAAAAGAAATGGCCAATGGCTGCAAGCTCTTCCCATGGTACTATCTGGTGCCCTTTCCTTTTGGTAAGTACAGAGGCTGAACTCCTCAGCAGGCGCATCTGCACATTGTAGACATAGAAACCAGAAGCCAAACCCACTCCTCCTCTATAAAGTGCACTAGAATTGCATCTTCCTGAAGGTGAGTCTGACTCCTACTTAAATGTTATGCCTGGGTCTCTTGAAGGAGTTGGCCAGAGGCTGAGCTTGACCAGATAGGCTGTGCATCAGCAGAATACCTGTGCCTTTCCCAAGCTGGGACTTCTACTATTTCTAATGAGGTCTGTGAGATCCTGAACTCTTCTTGTCAGTGAGGCCAACTTTAACTTATCTTCTTGTAACTGAGACCCCACACACATTTCTTGTCCCTATTTACTATATTTATTTTGAACCTTTCTTTTTGAAATAAAAACGTATGAAGATCTCACATTGCATATTTTGCTTATTGGCCTCCCCACATGTAAATTCTTTGAGCTCAGGATTTGGATGAGGGGCTGAGGGAGACCTGTTTCTATCTGATCACGACTCTGTTTCTCAGCTTTTCGAACAGGGCCTGGTACAACTCATTATTTTCTCATTATTTTCTTACCTGAAAAAAGTGAGTTAGACTTCATCTGCCCTCAAACTGAGAGATCATCAAAGAAAATCCTTTAATTTCTCCCATGGGTGATCCAGAAAATCAAAGACAAACTGTCATCCTTAAGGCTGAACTTTTAGTTCATTATTGACATTTACTGTCCTCCAAACTATCTTCAGCTTTATTAAAATCACATAGACGTTTAGACCTCTTTTTCTTTTTCCTACATGTGTTCTGTTAGTAACTACTAACGCAAAGAGTATTTCACATTCTCTTTATGTAGCAAAGAAGGCAAGAGATTTGTGTTGCCACACAACAGACTTGCCCTTTCTTTGACTGGAACATGAGCGTTGAGATGGTGAAATGCACCAGCAGCTGACTGTGATAAAATATCCTTCCAGAGTGTGAGTCATATGGAATGATATCTAGTGCTTGCTTCTTCTTCCCCTCAGTGCTACCTTGTGGAGTTCCATTCATCCTGGTACAGAAACAGTGGTTTTAAGAGTCGTGTCCAAATGAGTCAACCCTGTGGGCTTAGGGCCACATGTGGCCTTCCGGATCCTTAACTGCAGCCTTTTGACTGAACCCAAATTTTACAGAACAAATCATTTTATTAAAAGGGATGTAGCAGAGAAAAGTGAAGCTCTTCTTGACTCCTGTGGTGCTTATTTTGTAAAAATAGACCATTTTTAAATCCAAAGGCTGCAGTTCCCCCACAAATAACCTAGGTGGATCAGAGTGACACAATGTTCAAGGGCTGTGGTATCCACACTATTTTGTTCTCACCCAAGATGTTGTGGATTTCCCAATGGGGCCAGTTGTCACTTACCTTTGGCAAGAGTTTCCTTACCACTCTAAGGATCTAGATATTCACTCCCTCAGAAATAATCAATCTATTTTCATGAATGAAAGACACAGTTTCCAAAACTGTCTCCTAGCTGAACTTTCTCCCTTTTATCTAAATCTACACTTGAAACCATGTAGGATGAAATATGGCCATTCAAATTGTCAGCAAAAGAACCTCATAGCAATAATCCCCACCATATATTCCATTTGTGGGACATACTAAAAAACTTGAATTATTTTATTTAATTCAATTTATTTTTTGCACACATCTGTGTGATTATGTGCCGTTTACCCATGAAGCTAAAGTTCAGAAGAGTAAAATAACTTTCCTAAAGCTACATTTGTGCTAAGGGGCCAAGCCATAACTGGAAAACAGATACTTTCCTGACTGCACAGCCTACACTTTCCTTCATCTGAGTTCAAGTTTCTTCCATCATTTTGATACCAGAATTTCGTCTTCAGTAGGTTCTTGGTCTCCCTGATTTGGCGAATGAATCCACAGACCACAGATCAGTGGTAAGACAAGATTTATTTTACAGAAAAGAATACAAAAACACCAAAGCTCCTGGCAGAGAGGAAAAAAATCCAATTTGGCGGGGGCGGGAGGGTGGCGGGGCGCTTTCTCTCTGGGCTCTTTGTTCAGGGGTATATAGTTGCATAGGTCGTTTGTAGTTACATTAGGCCAGGATCTGGTAACAAATGCATGGATACAGTCCTTCCCGCTGGGGCAAGATAAATGAGTGCATTAATGAATGGATACAGCCCTTTCTGCTCAGACAAGGTGAATGAATGCATTAATGAATGGACACAGTCCATTCATGGAATTGAGGCCCAGGAAACTTATGTGAAATTGACCTAGGCATAGGAAATGGGGATTCCCTGTTCAGCCATAAGTGCAAGGGAAGGAGTCACTAAGGTGCCAGTGTCTCCCCAGCGTTGCCCAGCCCCTCTGGCTACTGGAGCCTCGGGGCCTCCCCTTGCCTACCCTCCAGCCGGCTAGTTCCTAGGCTCTGATGGCTGTGGTGGCACCAACACCGCCAAGGTGGAGGCGGCAGGTCTGTCCCTCAGCTAGGGCACCACCTGTCCTGTATCAAGTTCTTCTCCATACCTACTCACTTATTCATTCAGCAAATTTTTACATTTTTGTGGATTCTTTTATCCTTTTAGCAGACATGTGTACTTTAAATTGACATGAACATCAACAGAATTAAGCTGGGTTATCTTGCCTATCAGAGCTTAGAACGATTTTTTCTTTTTAGTAGTTGTAGAGATAAGAAAGATTTGGGGAAAGCCCCCATCCCCCCAAAATAAAGAAAGAAAAGAGGCAAATTAGAAGCGGGACAATATGTTTATTATTAGCAATTTTCATAAGCGGCAGTGCCCTCTGCCCAGGTATTGGTAATCCCTTGTGTCAAGTAACTGTCTGGTTTGGACTGGTAAGACATTTTTCTTTCTCAAAAGTCAATGAGATTTCTCAGTAAAAGCATTATGGAATTTATCCTATTAAATGTTTGCTATTTTAGGTATTTTAAATAATATAAAGGACAGTAAGTAGACATAGCTTAGTTGTTCAACTTGTTTATCTGTTAAGGGACAAGTCTTGTGTTCATATCCTCAAGGAATTTTCTTTCTTTCTTCTTTTCCCTTTTCTTTTGTTTCCTTTCCCTTTTCATTTGCATTTTATAGCCCTTCCTGATGCTGTTTCTTTCCAGAAAGGTTGGAGTCACCTACTCAAATCTTCAGTGACTTCATCAGATAAGTTCCATGGCTGACCTATCAGCATTCATGTAATCAACAATGTATGTAGTGGTCTATCTTTTATAAGATGGAAAAAGACTAGTGTTAGGTTAAGCAAATGGTTTTCAAATTGCATTTTAAGATTCCACTATATAATTAACATTATTAAAATGTTTAAAAATAAATCTTATAAAAAATAACATATTCAATTTAAAAAATTGAATATCTTAGAAATTACTAAAACCATAAATTTATATCATTTGCATTAATTATAGCATAAGGTCATTAAATTAAAAACAACTCATTTTTTTAATTATAAAATTTATTGTTTTGAATTCTGAAACAACATATATATAATTTTAAAAACTTAAAGAATACTTAAACAATAAATTTCTATTGTTTGAATTATGGTGCATAGTCATGAGATTTAAAACTTTGGTTTTTAACTATACAATTTTTTTATTATTTTGAATTCAAAAAGAAGCAATCTGTACACAATTTTTAAAACTTAATGATTAAAGACTGTCTGAACAGTATATTTATATTTGTGTTAATTATGGCTTAAAGTCATGAAGTTAAAAACAATTTGATTTTAGTTCTAAAATTTATTTATTGTTTTACCTGACATCTAACATTTCTTGAATTTGAATTCTAAAACTTTTTTAATTTAAAACTGGCTATATTACTTTATTTGAATTCTAAAATATACCTATTATTTTATTTTGATTAAAAATAATAAACATGGGAAAATCTTGAGAACTACATATGACATATATATGTCATAAATAGAAAATGATATATAACTTATAGATAGAAACAATCCCCAGATTCCTATTTCACAATTGGTGAAATGTGTCCCATAAACAATTTGATGACCATAAATTTTAATGTGTCAATTGCTATATGCTAATTAAAATTACTGTTATTCATTTTACATTATACCCTGCAGACATTCTTTTGAAATAGCATTTTATAATAAATAATGGAAATTAGATCATAAACAACTTCTTGGTTGAAGACTGAGGGTGTTAGAAGAGTTGAGGAGAAAGAGGGTCTCTGATTGGGTCTTGTACTACTCAATAGCAGAGAAAAGGAGTGACGGAAGGAGAAAGCAGGGTAGAGTGGAGACATGGAACTCACATTGAGTCCTTGACAAAAGTGAAAATGTCTTTCAGTAGCCAATTAGAAGAGTAAATAGAAGAATTTGGGCCACAAATGGAAAGGAGAACATCTCCTCTTCAGCTCAAAGGAACAAGCTTTTGTCAATTTTTGTAAAATTTACAATAGTGGGCCTGGAAACACATTTCTCCAGTGGCCTAACAAGTATGAGTGACCAGTTAATAACTTTTAATAAGAAAAACCTGCACAAATGTTTGCTGGAAATGTCTAATGGGTTTACTTTCCTGACACAAATGTTTCTTCTTCCTGCTTATTGTTGTCTTCTTTTCCTCCCTTTTCAGAAGGAAGACGGATCAATAACTGTACACGTGTGAAGACAAATGACATATCAGAGCAATGGTGAAAAGAAGCCTGAAAGAAATTTGTCTTTCCAGCTTTCTGAGACCCCCTGAACCAGTTAGAATACCTACTAATAAGCTTCCTATTTACATTAAAAAAGTAACTTCATTTTTGACAATCATGAGAATACACCTTCTAGACCATGAACCTATAAAAGTTCTTGACCAGAGCCCCTGGCTGTTGTATTTTAAAATGCTTTGCTGTGCTTATGCTGAGGTAAAGTTTCCCATGAACTACTTTTAGCTAATAACTGAGTGTATCAGTGACGCTAAGACAGACAAAGTGCCTGGAACCTAGGACACTTCTAATGGCTGAATTTAGCTCCAGGACTTCCTTGCTCAACTCATCTTAGACTGCAAGGTGGCCTAGGATGCTTTCACCTGATCTTCCTCCCTGAATTTTTCACTCGGGATAATACTTGCATCATAGTCTGATTTTTCTCTCAGCTTTCATTTTCTCCCACAGGCATTTGACCTAATAACATTTAATTTTGTTTTGGTGTTTACTTCTTATAAGACTCAATATAACATACCACTGATGTATGCTGGACAAAATTTTTGCTGGCAGAAAATATCATGAAATGATACTCCTTTTAGTTACTGGAGGAGTTAACTTAGGAAATAGTTTCCCCAACTTCTCAGTGAGCCAGCAGTTAAGCAGGTAGAACCTCTGCCAATCAGTATGAAGGGGCTGAGACTGGAATAACCAAATTCTAGAAATTTTTTCATGTTTAAAATTTCAGAGTCATTTGTCAAGGTGAAACCTATGTAGAAGGAGAAAATAAAATCTGCCCAATAAAAGAAAAGGAAGCAGATCATGAGAATTAAAATACGTTGAGTAGCTCTGATCTCTGGGTCGAAACTTCTTGCAGACCTAGAGCTCTGAAGGTAGAAGACACGTTTGTGATGTTTATACAGATGAAGAGCCATGTGCCCACTGCTCCAGCCCATAAGACTCTGAAAGATGACATCCCGGAGAGCCATGAGAGTGAGGAAAAGCCACTTAACTATTTCCTTAGATGGCAACACATAACAATAATGAATATATGGACTAATTTCAAACTTGTTCATGCTCCTGACTGCTGTGGCGGAGTAGAGCAAGTTATAACCTATCCCAAAGTTAAGGATCCAAAGGAAGATGAGACAGGGAACAATGTCCCATGCAGTCCGTGGTTTCAGCTTTCTCTGGAAGGTAGTCCTGGGACTGATGGTGATGGCCTGGACCACGCTGAGGAGACAGGTGGTGCAGATGGAAAGGCCCCGAGCCACCCTCTCCACATAAATTTTAGTTTTACAACTAATATTACCTAGGAAGTTACTGGGATGAAAAGCTGATATTATATATGAGATTACTCCAGCACAAAGTGTCATTGCATTAGTAAAAGCCAGGTGGATGAGAATAAGGTCTATGGGTTTTTTCTTAGGACCCATGATTAATAGGTACACATGCTTCACAAACAAAAAGAAATTCCCTCCAATGCCAGGTCCAATAACAGAAAGGAAAATTATTTCCCTGATGAAGCCAATCCAAAATATCCTTTGACTTCATGGACAGAACAAAGAAAAAGAAAAACAAGTAATGATGACATGTGCATTAGTCCATTTTGTGTTGCTATAACAGAATATCTGGGACTAGGTCATTTATAAGAAAGAGGTTTTCCCTCAGGATGGAAATCTCAAGGGCATGGCCTTGGCTTCTAGCAAGGGTTTTCATTGATACAGGGTGGGTGGCACCCCAGGCAGCACAGGGGTGCTGAGGGAGGACCTGTCGCATCCAGCCCTGGGTGTTGGTGCAGTAACAGCTGACAGAGGAACCAGTGGGTTGCGGGGGCGGGGGTGGGGAGGGTAGTGAGGTAGCAGGAGGCTCCTGTAGCCAGAGAGGCCAGACAACTGCTGGGAAGAATTTCTCTGTCCCCTTGCACTTGTGGGTAAACAGGGAACCCCTTCATTTCCTAGGCCTGGCCAATTTCATGAATGGACTGCATCCATTCATTAATGCACTCATTCATCTTACCCCAGTGGAAGGGACTGTATCCATTCATTTGGTGCCAAGTCCTGGCCTAATGTAACTACAAAGGACCCATGCAACTATATGTACCCCTAGACAATGAACCTAGGCAGAGAGTAGAGATTTTTTCCCACTTGGATTTTTCCCTCTGCCAGGAACTCTGGTGGTTTTTTTCTCTGTATTCTTTTCTGTAAAATAAATCCTGTCTTACCACTGATCTGTGGTCCATGGATTCATTCTTCAAATCACCAAGACCAAGGACCTACTGAAGAAGAAATTCCGGTATCATATATTGTGGGCTCATCCAAGATAGATCTGTGGTAAGCAATGGGATCACTTACCTCTATCCTATTTTTCTTTATAGTTATAATAATGGAGACTACTAATTTTGGTGTCCATCAGCCAGTAAAAGTGCCATAGTTCAGCTGCTGACCTCCAGGTCACAGGCAAGAGGCTGCTGGGGAATGAACTTCCTAATTCCCCTTGGCTCCAGAAAGGAGCCAAAGGGCATGTTAGAGGGCTTTTTAAGCTGTTCATGTATCCACTCCTTTTCTCTGGCTGAGAACTGAGGGAAGAAGTAGCACCCAGAGTTTCCTGGGGTTCCCAGCAATGGTTATGACCCCAGGCCACTGGAGGACCTTCTGAAAAACATGCTCTCCCAGCCCTTTTACTATCTTCCAGAACTTCTCTTACATGGTCCCAAATTTTTTCTGTTTATCTCTACAGAACCCTGCTGCTTTTCTCTCTCTCCTTATAGTTTATGCGGTTTGCTTGAATGTTGGCAAAGGATTGCTTTATGTAATTAGTTAAGTTTGTAATGGCTTATTCTGGTATTTTTCAGATGTTGCTTAAGTGTGCTTCAGATGTTGTAGGTGTGTTGTAAGGTCCTTTTATTATTGCCTTTCATAGCAAAATTAAATTCAGTTGGCTTTTTGCATGTCTTAGAGAAAAAAAGCTGAATCATGTTAACAGAGGCCTAGATGTCCGCTCCAAACAAAGAGCAAAATGACTTTTCTGGGCAACCAGGAGCCTGTGAAGGGAAGCCCAGGGCAACTCCCCAAGACAACTTCCCTGAAGCCCTAGGCTACAGTTCAGTGTCTTAAAAATGAAGAAAGGCAAGGAAAATGACCCCAGGTATTTGATTTTTTTCTGGTCAATTGATGTAAATAGGAAAGTTTAAAGTAATTCCAGGTTTCTCTAAGACTTCGGGTAGTTGTAACTAATTCTAATGCAAATGTTTCAAAGTGTCTCTTAACCCTGATTTGTTACTGAGTTTAATTATTATTGCCTTGCTAACTGAGGGAAGAAAGGAGTTTGGAAAACATAGTATTTAAGACCTGCTCAGGATAGAAAGCCTATTTTCCTTTGTTACTGGGAACTTAGAAATAGCTTGTAAAAGTTATAAAAGGTTAAATGTTCAAGCATCACAGGACGGGGCTCATCCCACTTTGATTGATACTCTGGGACAGGTGCAGAAAAGGGCAGAACTTGCATCAGGTGGGATCAGGCTCCTAGATACCTGATTTCTCAGGCTGTGCTGCTGGCAAGTAATAAGCAAAGGAAAGCCCATGGGTACAAAGCACTACACTGGTAATTGTGGCTAACTCCAGGCAAGCGCAGAGGCTGGGGAAGCCACTCTCTTCAGGGATTCTTCTCCAAGCATTAGAAGGAAGCTTCCTTTTGAGTGGCTGGAAGGCTTCTAGGGTTGGTCAGAGGATGCTATTACAATCCAGGAACACCGAGGGTGGGACTGATTAAGACACCGAATGTTCTTTCCCACAGATGGGTAACGTTCTCTAAGAAAACACCCAGGTAACACATTCTCTTGCCAAGAGAACTGTCATCAGGTGGGACCACTATGGTTCCTGGGTACCTGATTTTTCAGCCTTTGCTGCCAGAACACCCTGCTGGACTGTGTTGGGACATGTTTAATCCCCAGACACTGAAAAAAGAATGTATGGTTTTCTTCTGCACCCAGGCCTGACCCTGGTAGTGACTCTCAAACAATAAACAATAACCACCAAAGATTATTCTAAAATTATGGTAAACAAGAGGAGAAATGGTCTAAATTATCTATGTGCAAGTTTTCATTTTTCTCAGCGCCAACCCCCAACTGCATAAAACCTATCAGATAGATTCAGCTCTCCTGACTGTAATAACTTCCCCCAAATGACCAGGGATTCCTGAGAGAGATGGTGTCACCACCTACTTGAAACCTGCCATCTACTTCTCCCACACCTTCCTCCATGCCTTTAGAAAACCCCAAGGAGTTTATTCCCAGAGTTTCTTCCATTCCTATTGGGACCCCCAGAAAGCAACTGTATCCCTCTTTATGTTCCTTAGTTGAAACTGCCAGTGGTGAAAGAGGAAATGTGCAAGTACTCACTCCATTCTCTCTGGCAGATTTAAATCAAATTAAAAATTGATTTAGGAAAATTTTCTGATGACCCAGATAGGTACGCAGATGGTCTCCAAGGGTTAGGATAAAGCTTTGAACTCTCTTGGAGAGATGTAATGCTACTACTGATCAAACTTTAACTTTTAATGAAAAAAATGAAGTTTTGGATGAGGCTAGAAAGTGGGGTGATTTGTGGTTCATGTCCAATACTGTCAACTGTATGTCTTCTGAGGAAAGGGTCAGATACCCCATGGGAAGGCAGGCAGTTCCCTGTGAGGATCCCGAATGGGACCCTGAAAAACAAGGTGACTGGTGATGTAAACATTTTCTAACATGTATCCTGGAAGGTTTACATTGATCCAAGAAAAAACTTAAGAATTGGCTCGGCACCTGTGGCTCAACCAGCTAACGCGCCAGCCACGTACACCTGAGCTGGCGGGTTCGAATCCAGCCCGGGCCCACCAAACAACAATGACGGCTGCAACCAATAAATAGCCGGGCGTTGTGGCAGGAGCCTGTAGTCCCAGCTACTTGGGAGGCGGAGGCAGGAGACTCGCTTGAGCCCAGGAATTGGAGGTTGCTGTGAGCTGTGAAGCCACAGCACTCTACCCAGGGTGACAACTTGAGGCTCAGTCTCAAAAAAAAAGAAAAAACTTAAGAATTATTCTATGTTGTCTACTATTTACCAGGAGCGAAATGAGAAACCTCAGCCTTTCTTGAGTGGCTTAGGGAGGTGAAGAGAAAACACTCAGTTGACATCTGACTCCTTAGAGGAGTTAAATTATTTAAATTTCAACAGATCCTTAAAAAACTCCCAACTACATTTTCATATTCAACACTAAAAGAGCTTTTCTCTCCTGGAGATCTGATTACGATCAAAATTCTTCCTTCCAAGTCACCTTCCCTGACCCCAAGCTGGGAGGGTCCCTGTTCTGTTATCTTGTCTTCTTCAATAGCTGTTACAGTTATAAGAATAGATTCCTGGATACATTAGTCACAAGGAAAATCCTGGAACCCACCATCTCCTACAGAAGCAGACCAGGAAGGGAATCAACCACAGCCCACCTACACTTGTGAGCCTAAAGAAAATTTTAAGATATTATTTAGAAGACAGAAAGGAAAGTGTTAATATAGTTTTTTGGGTTTTTTTGTTTTTTTCTTGCAGTTCTTGGCCGGGGCCAGGTTTGAACCCTCCACCTCCGGTATATGGGGCCGGCACCCTACTCCTCTGAGCGAGCCACAGGTGCTGCCCTAATGTAGTTTTCTTTTAATATCGCTGACTTTGTTTTTCCAACCCGGCACCACTGACACTGTAATTAACCCCCTCCTCTCACTGTTCTATCCTTGCTCTTTAATGTGCTAATCAGATTTGTGTCTTCCAGAAATAAT
Source organism: Perodicticus potto (assembly GCA_963574655.1). Taxonomy (NCBI): domain Eukaryota; kingdom Metazoa; phylum Chordata; class Mammalia; order Primates; family Lorisidae; genus Perodicticus; species Perodicticus potto. Next base: position 20,368 of record CAUYRH010169220.1, read on the forward strand.
GTCATCAAGCCACACTCAGTAAAGATGGTTCTAGGCCAAGACCTGATTCTTTTGCGGACCCCTGGATCGCTCTCCCTTCGGAGAAACCCTAACTGCCCCCTTCTCTCATCTTCCAATTCATCAGGAAGCAGTTACATGGAGTCTTCCAGTTAGATGGCCTTTTTCCCAAACAGCAGTTAAGAGTTTCTACTCAGAGGCTCGGCGCCTGTGGCTTAAGCAGCTAAGGCACCAGCCACATACACCTGAGTTGGCGGGTTCGAATCCAGCCTGGGCATGCCAAACCACAATGATGGCTGCAACCAAAAAATAGCCAGGCGTTGTGGCAGGTGCCTGTAGCCCCAGCTGCTTGGAAGGCGGAGGCAGGAGAATCACTTGAGCCCAAGAGGTGGAGGTTGCTGTGAGCTGTGATACCATGGTGGCACTCTACCCAGGGTGACAGCTTGAGGCTCAGTCTCAAAAAAAAAAAAAAAAAAAAAAAAAAAAGAGTTTCTACTCAGAGAGGGAGAATTGATACTGGGAGGGTTAGCGCCCTCGCCAGCTCTGGGGAGCTGAGGGGAAAACCTCTGCCTTGGGTCTTGGTGCAGCAGCAAATGGCAGAGGAACCAGTGGGTTGGGAGAGGGGTGCAGCAGGAGGCTCCCATAGCCAGAGGAGCCAGACAACTGCTGCGGAGACACCAGCACCTTAGTGTCTCCTTTCCTTTGCACTTGCTGCTGAACAGGGAACCCCTCCATTTCCTAGGCCTGGTCATGTAAGTTTCCTAAACCTGGTCATGTAAGTTTCCTAGGCCTGACCAATTTCAGGACTGTATCCATTCATTTGTTACCAGGTCCTGGCCTAATGTAACTACAAAGGACCCATGTAACTGTATATACCCCTGGTCTAGACAAGGAACCCAGACAGAGTGGAGATTTTTTTCCTACTTGAGTTTTTCCCTCTGCCAGGAGCTCTGGTGTCTTTTCCTCTGTATTCTTTTCTGTAAAATAAATCCTGTCTTACCACTGATTTGTGGTCCGTGGATTCATTCTTCGAATCACCAAGACCAAGGACCTACTGAAGAAGAAATTCAGGTTTCATCATAATGTGTCAGAACCTGATCTAGAAAGTCAAAGGGGAAGCAGACACATGCAAGGGAGCAAAATCCAAGATGTATTGTAACAGCCCACTCTCCTACATTATACATCGTCCACTTGATTCTATGAATATCATTGTTTATAACAATAACTTTAGCCAGGTAATTTATAAAGAAAAGAAATTTATTTCTTACAGTTTTAGAGGCTGAGAAGTTCAATGTCCAGGAGCCATAGCTGATGAGAACTTTTCTGCTAGTGGAAACTTTATGGAGAGATCTGATGTAGTGCAGAGCATTACATAGCAAGGGGGCTAAACCTGCTAGCTCAGGTTTCTCTTCTTATAGATTCACCACTCTCACTCCCATGATAATCCTTCATTTATTAATCCATTGAAGGATTAATCCACCTATGACGGCACAGCTCTCACGGGCTAATCACCTCTTAAAGGTCCCACTTCTCAATGCTGCCATATTAAAGATTAAATTTTTTTTTTTTTTTAGACAGAGCCTCAAGCTGTCACCCTGGATAGAGTGCCGTGGCATCACAGCTCACAGCAACCTCCAATTCCTGGGCTCAAGCAAGTCTTTTGCCTCAGCCTCCCAAGTAGCTGGGTCTACAGGTGCCCGCCACAACGCCCAGCCATTTTTTTTTTTTTGGTTGCAGCCACCATTGTTGTTTGGCAGGCCTGGGCTGGATTCGAACCCGCCAGCTCAGGTGTACGTGGCTAGCGCCTTAGCCCGTTGAGCCACAAGCGCTAAGCCTAAAGATTAAATTTTAACATGAATTTTGGAGGGGGGAAATATTTGAACTATACCACTCACCTTCTTTATGGTCACGTACCTACGTATATATAATAGTATTTTCTCTGACAATCCTGTTTTGCTTCGTTTACTTCCTGAAACACAGTCAATTCCACTCTGTAATCCTGAATATCATCTCTCCCCACTTCCTATATCCAACCAGTTCTATACTGTGCTGAATGCTGCAGGTTTCCATTTAGAGCCCCTTAGTAGCAGGTGCATCCATCCTCAAGCTGCTATGAGTGTTGACTGGAAACAGTTTTCAGCTGGCACCCTCTCTGGACAATTGCCCTTGGTGAAAAGAGAGCAACCTGCAACAGGAAGGTAAGCACTCTCTCTATCCTTACTCAGAAACCCTGCCTAGACCAATTACTGACTTCCATGGACAACACGATGTACCATGGCTAACATGCCATACCATGGCCTCAATTTGCAGATCCCTCTGTTATGCAATTTGCTCCCTGGTCTCCTAGACTGCAGGCAGCTGAAACATTTTCTTGGCTGAGACTACATTGTGAGCCAGATTGTTCATCTGCCCACACCTGGTATATCCCCTCCTATTCCTCTCACTCCCCCACCATGTGAACACACAGAATCTGCATGTAGGGAACATAACCAAGGTCAATGTTCTATGATTCTATGTTTTGTTTCTAGGTCTCACATTTTATTTTTTTTAATTCTTTATTGAATCATAACTGTGTACATTAATGTACGTATGAGGTACAATGTGCTGATTAGATAAACAATGTGGTATGCTTACATCTGATTAAAATAACCATCTTCTCACTTATATGTTGTGGTAAGACATTCATACTCCATTCTTAATAGGTTAGAAATGCATCATTTTTTATGCACATTAGGTTAGGTCCCCGCAAATACCCTTCCTCCTCCCAGCCTCCCAATGCTATGTTTTAACTTTTGTCTAATCTTATCATTCTCTCACTCAGAAATACTACCTGAATATCTTATATCATGAAGGGCCTAACATGCTCCTAGTGCATCACTCTTCTTCCATGTTTTTCTGTCCATTTCCTGCCAGATTAAGATTTTAAATCAGAAACCTGTCTGTTTATGTCTTATAACTTTTTCAAAGCTTTGCATTAGTCCCAGCACATTTGTCTTCTTTTGTGCAAAGCTTACATTTTTGGTCTCCTTGCATTTCTATCAAACATTTAGTGAATTGCTAAGGTACATTTAACTCTGGCAAACAAATTAAGTCTCAGTGTTTATCTTACCCATGAAAATATGCACAAGCTCCCTATGCCAATCTCTCTCACCTCTACCACCACTCATTTCATAGGTCCCTCCCATCATCCCTCAAAAACCAGCTTAGACTTCTCTTGCCTGATAAACACTTTTGGAATTCATTCGACTGTGTTGTCATTGTCTGTTTCTCAGTTTTCTACTGCCAGTTGACTGTCAAACACATGAAAGACTCTCGCTTTTCATCTGAGCTATCTGACTCTATGGCTGTAAAATAATATTCAATCAACAGTACATAAACAAAAAATCAAATGAAGCATGCAGTAAGGTGTGTAAAAGTGTTCGTTAATGACAGAGGTGATGTTAGCCAATTAGGAGAGGTACTGCTTGAGGAGATTCTTCTCCATGAATCTAAAAACAAAGTGACCTGGCAATTTTAAGTCAATCCATGTTAGATGACATATTCATTAGGGACTTCATTCTCTCTTCAGATAGGAAGGTGGCTTTGAACTTCAAGGCTGCCATTCATGTGACCAGCTCTAGTAAGTCACATCTTTTAAGAGACACAGTAAACTCTGACAAATTTACATTTACTCTCTCCCTGCAGTGACCTGCTTCTGACTAATTAGTTGCTACTTTCCGAAAGTACTATTCTGAGATATCCACAGGGGTGTTGGAATGAGAATTTTGTCTTCGTTGTCCAGAGTGAGATGACAAATGGACTGGGTAGGTAACAATTATACCTCCTCTGGTAGTGGAGGCAATGAGAGGTCACATACATTTCTAAGAAACCTTTTCCAAGGCTTTCACAACCAGAATTTAGGAGGACGACCTAAAGGTAGCCTGGAGTACATGGGATACACTTCTTGGAGTCGTTTGACAGAGCCTGTCTACATAAGGAACAGCATGATCCCAAGGTGCTGAGAGCTAATTAGCCAGGAGGCTTAGTGATGTTTAAATCTCTGCAAATAGGGGTGTCATTAATGAGATTGTTTTTCAAGTCTATAATAAGGGTTTGGGACTTAGAGTAGATTTAAAGGTTAATGCAGGTATGTATTAACCCCATGTTAACTTCCAATTCTGACCTACAGCCTTTATTTATCACCAAATTTATTAATATTTCAGTCCCTAGTAAAGCACTTTTCTAACTGAATTGACACCTTTAAAATGGGTCATACTCAGAAACTATTCTGAAGGACCATATGGACCAGCAAGATAGAGTCATACAAATTTATTCAGAAAATATTTCTGAATATTCACCAAGTATTAGGCCCTGTGTTCAGTATACATCATTCAACAGAAAGTACCAGGTGGTTTTATAGTAAAGGGCTACTCACTATTAGGGAAAGATCACGGGTGGAGGAACTAAGCAGATGTATGCAGTGAGTGTCATGGGAGCACCTGATGGGTGGCAGAGTGGGGTTGTTCAGAGAAGCATGAAAAATGAATTCTTAGAGAATGTGGTATAATGGTGGACCCGAAGGAAAGGGTTTATGAATATTAAGAGTTATGAATGTGAAAGGTAGAAAATGGAGGAGCAGGAGGAGCAAATGAAACTTCATAAGCAAAGGCATAGAGTTACAAAAGGGTGGTACAGGGAAGGAAACAGAAGGTAGGTTATTTGGTCCCAGAGAATAATACATGAATTGAGATGGCAGCCCCATAGCTTGACATTCCTTGAAAAAATCTCTAATTTCTTTTTTTTTTCAAATCTCTAATTTCTTTTCATTTATTGTTCCCACTGCAGAACTAACTCATGCACTTTAAATTATTCTATTGGATGTATTAGCACTCTATCTTCCAGACATAATGAATTATTCATAGTTTTAAAATGCATAATTCTGGTTCATATACATGTGCATGGTGACACCTATGCTTAGAATCCAGCTTTCTCATATGCATAGGGTTTTGAAAAAGCATAGTAACTTTAAAAAATTGTAAAATATCACTCATGTCATGTTTCTTCTGATGCCCTCCCTACCATCAGCTCAATTTAGTTTTTTAACTTCTCTGTCCTCTGACAGGTTGGGTCAGTCTCCAGTTAATGCTTAGCAATCCTACTGTATTTGTTGACTTACATAGCTCACAGCCTTATGAAATTACTTCATATAATAGAATCTCAAAATTGAAATAACTATGTGATGTAATATGTATGTAGTTAGCTAGATTTATTCATCCCACAATGTATACATACTCCAAAACATCAGGTAGTACATTATAAATACATACAATTTTGTTTGTCAATTAAAACAAATACAAATTCTTAAAAAATGAGAATGTCAAAATTGAGGATTTGTCTTAGTCATCAGGTCCCACAGATGTTTGTTAAACATCTGTGAATACATCTTGGATAGATCTGGTTTTACAGTTCTTGGATCCCAGGGGCCTAAAACCTTGTTTGACGTTTCTCAATTTAGGAAAGTGGCATTTAAAGAGTATTAAAGGAAGAAATTATTGGATGAGAGCTATTCTGTGAATCTTGCCAAGGAAGAGGAGTAAACTTAGGAGAGGGCCTTTCATCAAACACTCAGGGATCATGATGTATCTGCCTTGTCATTGATGCACACAGGGGACTAATGTGTGACTCAGGCTCATGAAAATGACAGAGTTCTTTATGGCAGGGAACATGAGTTTAACTAGAAAATAAATGTGCTCTAGGTGATGGATGATCAATACTGCACACCTTTCAAGAACTAAATCCAGCAACTCAGTAGGAGTATCAGCTATGAGGGTGTTTGAATATGCTGAGTGTACTTCCACGTAAGAGTCTGTGGAGTGTATCACAAGCAGCAGATCGTGTGGATTTTCAGGAGCAGCCTTAAAGGAGAGGTACTGCTTGCCAGGAGTTACCTGCAGTGTGAGTGCCCAACAGGAATGTCTCCAAAGATTTTACAGAAGTGTCTAAGAGAGACTGGGCTTCAAGTAAATCAAATAACCAGTCCTCTTGTTCTCAATCAACTACGAGGAAGGAGATAAGAAGCAGACAAAAAGCAAGTCATTCCCCTAACACACCTCAAAGTTTCTCTGCTCATGGAGGGGGAAGATTATGCTCCTAATTTGAAGTGCTTCTGTGATTTAAACTGTCTTTATTCATTTTATTGCCTATATTGGAAAGAAAAATTTAATATCTGCCTGAGTTGATATCAAGGTACAAAAGACAATGAAAACAAAAATAAAGCTTGCTTTTTGTTAAAATCATGAGATTTGCTGTTTCAAATGTACCAATATATTCAAGGTCTATTTTCCTTTCTAATCTTGAGAACCAGGTGCCCTTTGGGCTCAGAGACAGTGAACAATAAAGGAAACATCACGAACACTGACATTGGATGAACCTGGCTGTGAATCCCCACTTTGGCACTCAGCTAGTTCCCCAATTTGAGGAGTGTGTATTTTCTTCTCTAGGATTCTATTTCATTCCCCACCCCCCAGGGGAGAGCGCGAACGCAGTCCCCCCACTACCACAAAGTATGCAGGCAAGTTCCCCACATTTGGGGAAATCGCAGAGGTCAGCACATCCGGAGTGCAATGGATGAGCCTCGCCCTGGGAAAACCACCTTCGTGATCACGGTATCTCCCCTGCCAGGTAAGTATTCTATTTCATTTTTAAAATGGCCATAATATGATCCACATTGTGTATTGCATTTGTGCATGGCATTTTCAAGAATGCCTTTCTTTTATATAGTGCTTCATAAATGGTTTAATAATTAGTAATTCATGACAACAAAAATAGCACTAATTAATAAATAATAAAATTTCATGGATTTGTTGAATAGTTCATTTTGTCAAGACCTGAAACATATTCATGAGGGATATCTTGTTTCACGTTAGTGATTTATTTACTTCTCAAAAACTTTGTTCTCCATCCCTTCCATCTTTGTGATCATCTCCTTTACTACTCCTCCCATCTCTCCACCCCAATTTGCCCATTTCTACGTCCTTCCCTGACTTATCTGCTAACTCCTTCAGGGTAAAAATGTGAATCTTCCAGATGTTTATCCAGTGGCATTGTGTCTGGCAGGTAAAACAGTGCACAGATTCATAAGAATTTGTTTTGTGATTATTTACTCTGAATTTAAAATCCTGGTTTTCCTTATTTCTCTCTACATGTTACTTGATCTCTGCAAGATCCAATATTCTCATGTGTAAAACAAGGGTGATGCTTTGTACTATATTGGTCTATAGTGGAGATTGAGCAAACTGATGTAGGTAGTGCCTATGTCAGTGCCCAGCAAGGAGGCACTAAAAAACACTTTTCGGGAAAGCAGCTATTGCTATTATGTGTGCCTTCTACCTGCCTGTTTATTCAATGTAGCAACAATTCTTTACAATTGTGTACTGAATTACATGTTACCTTCAAGTGGAAATGAAGAATAAATTTAAAAATTCTTAGAATACTAAATCTTAAGAAAGAAGACAAAATTGGTACATCATAGTGAAAAGAAAAAAAGGATACCAGACACAAGATACATAGCCCAAGTAAAAATCCCACTCTCAGGAGGGAAAAATGGGCAAATGATGAAGACTGCAAAGAATAAGTGCTTTCACACAAGGATGAAATGCATTTCTGCCTGCTGTCTCCTATATTCTCTCATCTGCATAAAAATGAACACCCCCAGGCATAGTGCATTGAACTCACTGCCGCATATGGCTGCCTTGTGGGCCAGAAGGAAACAGACATTTCCCGATGGCAGATGGGAAATGATTGGCTTTCTTTTCCCCAGGTCCTGGCAACTTCCACAATGACAGAGGAGCTCAGACCCTTCTTTCTTTCCACCTGCCCATGACCCATCCTGCCTTAAGTGCTTCCTTTCCTAAGCCAAAGGCAGCCCCAATCCATGTTTGGCAGGTGCACTCACCTGGGTAGTCTGTGCAGCATGACCCTGGGTGGCTGTTATGGCAGGGCAGCACTAGCCAGGACCTGTTTATACCTCCCAAGGTCCCAAAGCTCATGGCAACTTTCACTGTTTTCAAGATATCAACATCGTAAGTTTTGGCTTTGCCAGGGGAAAAGTGGGCCTTCTGCACAATGTCAATCCCTTGGGTTCAGCTCTACCTTTCCTCTCCCTGCTGCTCCATGATTTACTGAGCCCAGAAAAACTGTGATCCTAATTATAGTAAATGTGCCATAATTAGTAGGAGGCACCATATGATGAACAGTTTTCTAAGGGGCTCTGATTTCTTGGATGTTATTACTTCTCATCCCATCCCTTCCATTTACCGCCATAGCTCAGGAACCAATTTGGAAAAAACATCTGAGAATCAAAATTAGTCACTTTCTGTTTGTTTCTAAAGTACACTCTACATTAGATAAAGAAAGATCATTGAGTGCTATAATCGGGAGCTACCCGTGGGATGTAGTATCTAGAATATGACAGAAGCGGGGCTTCTGGGGTGCTGGTATTGTCTACTTCTTGATTTGGGAGCAGGTTGTAAACATATGAATCAGTTCGTACAGATCATTGAGATATTCACTTATAATTTTCACACTTCTTTGTACTCATATTTCTTTTAAAAGTTTTCTGCCAAATAATGCCACTGGCTCTGGCATGTCCAAGCTCATGTCCTAGACTCATAGTCCACACTGTGGAATGTGTGCAGACCTTCCTGTCAGAGTTCTGGATCACTAATACCATTTTCAGAAAGGGTCCTCTATACAATAGAGGGACTCAAGGAGAAGAAGGAAGCTGAGTTTGGCATCCAGCAATGCAAATTAGCTTAAATAATACTTCTCTGATCTATGCACACCTTTCCCTTCTGAGTGTCCAGTCCAGTTCTTGATGCAAAGGAATGTGAAGTGAATGGAAGCAGCTGAGACCTAATGTTCAGGTAAATATTTTTTCTAGCCACAAGAGTACTTGTATTTCTATCTGCTGAGTGAGGTGAAAAAGAGGAGGGAAGAGAGGAGAACTCCTAATCATTTCTAGAGGAATCGACCTGCTGGAAGCTCCTGTGAGATTTTCCTGCACACTCCTGGATAGATGCAGCACCAGTCTCCTCTGCTGTTGCAACATGAAGAGAAAAATTGCCCTAATTTGCTTTATTTTTATTCGATACTTCAAGTTCCTCAGTGTGATATTTGAGCTCCCTCCAACTCAAGTGTATACATGAGTGTATGACTATGTCTCAACCACATTATCTACTGTTTGCAGAGCTCTTATAAATGTAGACATAAGTAATTCCATAATGAGCAGAAGAGATTTCTAAATTTCTGCTCAATACAAGTGAAATGATCATAAACATTTAATAATGAACTATACATCTAAAACATTTCATCTCAATTATTCGAACTTCATGATACTCAGAGAAACAAATAAGCTGCTGAATCCAGGTAAGTTAAATTACTTCCTCAAAGATGCATAAGTAAGATACCAACCTAGATCTCATGACTTACAATATATTCATCAAAGGTTTCCTAAGTAACTATATGAACAAGCTACAAACTGACAAACTATATTTACAATGAAGGATTCTGAATTAGTATTTACAAACACTAGAACCTCCATAGTTAACCACCTCCTTATGTTGACCACCCCATTAAAGTTGACCTAATTTTCACAGACTGGACATACACAGCATGTATGTATCAGTACAGTAGGCCTAGTTCCTTATGTTGTCTGCCTCCACATGTTGACCAGTCTGTTAAGTCCCTTGGGTGGTCATCTTACAAGGGTTCTACTATGTATATATAAAGACCTGTTCAAATACATAACAAAAGGATAAACCAAAACAAGAACAAAGGACTTGGCACCTGTGGCTCAACGGGCTAAGGCGCCAGCCACGTACACCTGAGCTGGCAGGTTCGAATCCAGCCCGGGCTGCCAAACAATGATGGCTGCCAATCAAAAAATGGCCGGGCATTGTGGCGGGCGCCTGTAGTCCCAGCTACTTGGAGGCGGAGGCAGGAGACTCACTTGAGCCCAGGAATTGGAGGTTGCTGTGAGCTGTGATGCCACAGCACTCCATCCAGGGTGACAGCTTGAGGCTCTGCCTCTAAACAAAAAAAAAAACAAGAACAAAGAATGAAAAAGGAATTATCATTTCACAAAAAAGGAAAAATGAATGCATTATTAAAAGATGCAAGTGTTGGGTGAGGGAAGAGAACAGAGAGAGAAAGAATGAGGGAGGGGTGGGGAAAGGAAGAGCTGAGAGAGGGAAGGAGCGAGGGGGGTGGGGTCTTGGGGCCTTGGTATCTGCCACACCTTTGGGGGGCAAAACTTGATTGTAAGAGGGACTTTACCCAACAAATGCAACTAGTGTAACATGGTTTTTTGTACCCTCAATGAATCCCCAACAATAAAAAAAAAAAAAGATGCAAGTGTTAACCAGTCCAATGAAAATATTTCAAATTGTATATTAAACCAGCACATTGTACCCCATGATTGCATTAATCTACATAGCCATGATTTAATTAAAAAAAAAAAAA
>CAUYRH010169221.1:0-10171 GCA_963574655.1 Perodicticus potto
AGGCAAAAATAGGCAGAACTAAAAAAAGAATACACAAATTTTTTTAATTTTATTTTTAAAATCCTCAAATTTTGTAAAAAAAAAAAACAAAAAAAAAAAAAAAAAAAAAAAAAAAAGTATGTTACAGACTTGAGAACACCATCTATCAAATTGATCTAATTTATATTCGTAGAATACTATTCTAAACATCTCCATAACACACACTTTTCTCAAGTACATATGGAACACTCATAGAAATAGACCATAGGCTGGGCCATAAAGAAAAGTTTCAATAGGTTTCAAAAGACACATTTTAAAGAGTAGTTTTCTCTGACTATAGTATGTCAACTAGAATTAAAGTGGCCAAAAAGAAGAAAAAAAAAAGGATAACTTAAAACCATCAAATATTTGGGAATTAAGTAACACCTGTCTAAAAAAATTATAAGGCAAATAAGAAATCCCAGGAAAAATTAGAAAATGTATTAATCTAAACAAAGATAAAAGTACAGATATTATAATTTATGAGATGCAATCAAATCAGTGTTTGGAAACAAATGAACACTTTTAAATGCTTACCATAAAAAAATTGGCACATAAAATTGGTGAACTGTGTTTTCACATTAAAAGGTGTGAGGACATTGGCCTAGGCAAAGAATTTATGAATAAGATCCCAAAGCAAACACAGCAACAATAAACTTTTTAAAAAATGTGACTTAATTAAACTAAAAAGATTGTGCACAGCAAAGGAAATAATTAGCAGAGTAAATAGATGAACTACACAATGAGAGAAAATATTCGCAAACTATATATCTGATAATATCCAGAATTGACAAAAGAACTCAAACAAATCATCAAGAAATAAACAACCCCATCAAACGGTAGGCAAAAGATATAAATAGATTTTTTTCCAAAAGAAGATACACAGAAGGGCAACAAAAATATGAAAAAAAAGTTCAACATCATTAATATCACAGAAATGCAAATTAAAACCACAACAAGATACCACCTTACCAGAATGGCCATTATTAAAAAGTCAAAAAACAATACATGTTGGTGGGGATGTGGTGAAAAGGAAACACTTAAATGCTGTTAGTGACACTATCAACTAGTACACCTGATGGAAAATATGGAAATTCCTCAACTTCAAGTAGACCCACCACTTAATCCATCAGTCTCACTTGCGGGCATCTATCCAAAGGAAAATAAGTCATTTTATAAAAGGAGACAACTGCAGCTGAATGTTTATTTGCGCACAGTTTACAATGGCAAAGTTGTGGCATCAACCTAAGTGCCTGCCAACTGATGGGTGGATTTTTTAAGAGTGATATATATATATATATATACACACACACATACATACACAGACACACACCATAGAGTACTACTCAGCCATAAAAAAGAAGGAAATAATATCTTTTTTGAGAAATTTGGATGGAACTAGAGGGAAGCTGTTATCATAAGTGAAATACTTATGAATGAAGTGAATACTTAAGGAATAAAAAAACAAATACACGTTCTTACTTACAAATAGAATCTAAACAAGGGGAATACATGATCATAAAATAGTGTAACAGGCATTGATAACTAAGGAAGGAGAGGTAACAGGAGGATGAGGGATAAAAATGCACCTGTCAGGGACAATGTGGACTGCTCTGCTGAAAGCTCTTCAGCATTAGACGATTCATCCCTGTAACAAAAACCTGGGTGTCCTCTAAATCTATTGAAATAAATAAATAAGTAAAACCTTTTTTAAAAGGCTGGCAAAGGGAAAATAAATTAAAACCAAAGTAAATTGAAGAAAGAAAATAACAAATACAAGAAAGGAAATAGAAAGAGGAAAAACAAGTGGAAAGTTTAAGTTTTTCTTTGAAAAAAAATCAATTGATACATGCCTGGCAAGAAAAAGAAAAATACAAATTATCAATGCTGGTTTTGGGAATGAGGATAATGTACATGTTCTAAAAATGTTAAGAGGAATATAAGGGAATATTATGAATAATAAACAACTTTAGAGCAATGAATTCTGCAATTTAGATGAAATGGAGAACTCCCTTAAAAATCACAACTTATCAAAATCGACACACAAAGAAAAATATGTAAGTATTCCTGTATCTGGTAAGCAAATTACATTTGTAATTCAGTAAACTTTCTCATAGAGAACACTCCAGGACAATGTGGCTTAATGGTGAATCCTATCAAAAATTTAAGGAAAAAAGTTACAATCTTATACAAAATTTCATTAAATATTAAGATTTCACAACTTATTTTATGAAGATATCATGATTCTGGAATCAAAGATATTACAGTACATTCCATTATCCCTATGAAAAGAGATTTTTAAAAAACTTAACAAAACATTGGCAATCAATTTCTTTATATGTAAAAAGGATAATATATTAAGAGTATTTGAAGTTTTTACCAAGAATGCAAGATTGGTTTACACTTAAAAATTAATAATGTATTGCACCACATTAGCAGAAGAAAGGAAGAAATTATATGATCAACTCAATGGATGGTGAATAAGCATTTGAATATTTCAACATTCATTATATAAAAACTCTCAGAAAACCAGGAATAGGAAATTATTTATTTAATCTTATATGTACATCGGTAATAACTGTAAGGCAAACATTGTTCTTATTGATGAAATTTTGAGTACTTGCACTAAAACTGGGAGTAGGCAAAGTGCCGGATTCCTATTCAATATTGCCCTGGATGTTTTCATCATTGCAAAAAGACAAGACGAAGGCAAAAGGCATCATACATCAGAAGGAATAAATACAACTTTTTATTTATTCAAAAAAAGTTTATAGAAAACCTTGACAAATCTAAAATGTAGCTAATAGGAGTAAGATGTGAATGTAGAAAAGTCATAGGATACAAGGCCAATTTTACACAAATTTATTTCTATCTACATGAAGAAGTAATTAGAAAATAAATTTTAGATTCATTGCTTATAATCACACCCCCTAAACATAAAATACTCAGGAGAATCTAATGAACAAGTTATATGTCATTGTAAAAACCACAAAATCTTACTTAGCAAATTTAATCCGTATTTGATCTATGGATTTAAAAAAAAACAATTTTATTAAAATGTTAATTCCCCCAAAATTGATAAATAAATTCAATGCAATCCCAATCAATATCCCAGCAGTTTGGGGAGTAGTATATTGAGCCTCAATTTACATATAAATGCACAGGACATAGACTAGATAAAACATTCCTCCCCCCCACACACACACATTAAAAAAAAACAAAAAAACAAAGTTGGGCATTTGTCTTTCCTAATTTCAAGATTTATTGTAATGCTTTTGTAACCCAGACAGTATGATAGTGGCATAAGTATGGATAAATATCAATAAATCAAAATAGAGTATCCAAATTAGAGCTACATATAAAAGTAAGTTGATTTGGGGTATAGATGCCAAGGCATTTATTGAGAAAATTCTTTGTAATTCTTTAATTCTTTGAAAATTCTTTGTAAAAGTGTCTTTGGAACACCTGAATAACTCTATACAACAGAACAAACACCGCCTTTGACTCTCACTAGATGAATCACCATCCAAACTGCAAGAGCTAAAGTGTAAAAGAAAACAAACCATTTTTATAAAATTGTGCAGCAAATCATTTCTAATAATATGGTCAAAAATGTACAAACCATAAGTGAAAAAACTGGTAGATGAGAGTTTGTAAATATGTAAAATTTCTGCTCTTTATAAGCTACCATTAAGAAAATGAAATGGCAAGCCACAGCTTAGGAGAAAACATTCCTGACAAGAAAATATATTTGAGAAAATATTGTATCCAAGCTATAATAATAAATCATATCACATAATATTAAGAAGATAAACTTCCCAATTAAAAACAGAGAAAGACTTGAATCCATAATTCTTAAATGGAGATGTAACAAATGAGTAATAAGCATCATGAAAATGTTATAAATTACAGGTCATCAGGAAAAAGCAAATTAAAGCCACAATTATGACTACATGGGGACAGAAAATCTCCTATTAAGAAGTTTGCTAAGGTGCCAGCCACATACACCTGAGCTGGCAGGTTCGAATCCAGCCCGGACCCACCAAACAACAATGACGGCTACAACCAAAAAATGGCTGTGCGTTGTGGTGGGCACCTGTAGTCCCAGCTACTTGTGAGGCAAAGGCAAGAGACTCTCTTAAGCCCAGGAATTGGAGGTTGCTGTGAGCTGTAATGCCACAGCACGCTATCCAGAGTGACAGCTTAAGGCTCTGTCTCAAAAAAAAAAAAAAAAAGAAAAAAAAAAAGTTTGATCTGAGTCTCTCTCTCACCTTCTCTCCTTCATGAGAGGACCCACTTTCAAGTCTCTTGGAAACTTTCTCTTTGTTCTTCCCAATTAAGATCTCTTTGTGACTCTGGGGGAAGAAATAAAGAAGAAGAAAAAGAAGTCTGATCTGGCACAGTGGCCCATGCCTGCAATCCCAGCACTTTGGGAAACTGAGGTGAGAGGATCACTTAAGGCCAGGAATGTGAGGCTGTAGTGAGCTCTGATCATGTCACTGCACTGCAGCCTGTGTGACAGGGCAAGATTCTGTCTATAAAAATTGAGAGAGAGAAAACAGGGAGAGATCTAACAACTCTAAATGTTGGGGAGAATGTGGGGCAAATAGAATTCTCATATTTTGCTGGCAACTGTATGAAATGGCATAGCCACTTGGAAAATTCAAGATCTCAACAGCTAGCTTATTAGTATAAAACAGTGGTTTTCAACCTTTTTTATCTCACAGCAAATGTGGCACATTTAAATTATGTTGATCTAAAAGAGTGAAACAAAGAACACACTGTGCTTTGAATTTCCTTCAAAAATAATTTAATTAATCATCTTTAATATTTTTTGCAGCACACCTAAGATCCTCTCACAGCACACTGGTTGAAAATCACTCATATAAAAGTGTATTTCTTGCTCAGATAAATTCCAATCTGGGTATTGCTGGCAGGTAGAAGGCCTTCCATATGGTCATACGGGGATCCTGAATCTTTTCCTCAAATAGATCTGTGCTTCTTGGTGTCTGCCTCATTCAAGTAGTGGAAAGGGAAGGAGAGCATGGAGGATAATACAGGAGGATTTTGTGGGACACATCTGGAATAAGTGTGTATAACGTTTATCTACACTCATCAGCCACATCTCAGCCACCTCAGTGCATGGAGGCCAGGGAGCACTGCCTAGGTGGGTATGTGTATAGAAACAAAGACAGTGAATGTCTCCTCAGTTCAGCTTTATCCACAGTATTATTTACTATGAATAGATGGGGGAGGCAATTTGTATGAGAAAAACACTAGTTTTGAAATGTAATTGCCAGTTCTGCTAGTTAATGCATGCTACATAGTATAAAAAATTTTAAATATTGTAGGTTAAGACCTTATGCTTAGAATCAGATTCATTCAATTCCCGATTTCTTAACTTAGCTCCTAATTAAGCCAGTTTGTGTAGTGGATCTGATAGGAAGTCATTGATTTATTTTCCAGTTCTAAGAGATTTGAGTTTTTACTTCTATAAAATAGAAATCCTGATGCATGTTCTTATTCATGCTCAATTTTTCCTGAAGATCAAATTCAACAGTGTCTCTGAACTATACTTTAAAAAATAAATTATTTTCCTTCTTAACTGGCAAGGGAGTATTGATCTATATGTTATGTTTGCATAAACTCCAATTTTGGAAAACAGCTCTTGTTGAATAAGTATCATTATTATTCGCTGTTTTGTGGCTCAGAGATAAAGACTATCAGCCTAGAAGCTGTATACTTAAGGTTGGTTGGTTTTTTAATGAGAAAATTTCCACTCCAATTAGGTGTTACTAAAAATGTTCAAATAAAGAGTGAGTCTATGTCTGGAATCTGATTGCTTTGTTCTCTTCTCTCAGCTTTCTGGCCGAATATTAAAGTCTTTTCTATCTTAGTAACTATATCTCCTTTAGTGGCAAGTTCAAAAAATTATCAGTTCATGACTTTTCTGAAGGCTATTTCCATTCTCTAGAAAGTAGCAAACAAGGACTCTTGTGATTGAGTAGTTAGATATTTCTGCTTTCATGCTCCAAATGACAAATTAATATTCTGATAACTTCAATTCCTTCTGATAACTTCAATTCCTTCTTGTATAAATATTTTAAAAATATAGATTATTATTATTATTATTATTATTATTTTTGAGACAGAGCCTCAAGCTGTCACCCTGGATAGAGGGCCATGGCATCACAGCTCACAGCAACCTCCAATTCCTGGGCTCAAGCGAGTCTCCTGCCTCCGCCTCCCAAGTAGCTGGGACTACAGGCACCCGCCACAACTCCCAGCCATTTCTTGGTTGCAGCCATCATTGTTGTTTGGGGGGCCCAGGCTGGATTCGAACCTGCCAGCTCAGGTGTACGTGGCTGGCACCTTAGCCCATTGAGCCACAGGCGCCGAGCCAGTCATGGTACTTTTTAAATAGGTTTCTTGGCTTTTCTATATACATAACCATGTTGGCTGTGAGCAAAGACAATTTTACTTCTTTTCTCAATCTTTATGCCTTTTGTTTTTTATGTTGTTGCTGGATTTCTTAAGGGGGGTAGGTTGGGGAGGGACAGGCTTACTGGTTAGTGATGAGGGTAGGCACCTTGTTTTTAATCCTATAGAGAAAGTGTTCACTACTTCATAATGGATATAATTTAGTGGTAGGTTTTCCATAGATGCCTTTTGTATTAGATTCCTAGGGCTGATGTGATAACATAGAAAGAACATAAACAGACCCACCAATGGCACCTCATTCTTGTCACCATTTCTGACCCATGAGTAACTGCTGTTCTATTTCCTGCAGATTGAGGAGATTTGCCTATTTTTAAAGACTTTACACCTATGAATCTCATGATATGTGCTGTTTTGTGTCCAGCATCCTTGACACTGTGGTGGGGAGAGCCATCCACATGGTGTATATTGCCAGCTGGTTCATTCTCAAGATTGTATGGTGTTCTATCATGTACCACAGCTGGTAGATATTTGGAATGTTTCCAGTTTGGGGCTGTTATAAACATCCCGGCTTGTGCCCTCACTGAACATATATACACCTCCCTGTTGCATATGTACCTACCTGGAAACTGAGTCTCATTTTCTTTTCTTTTTGTTTTTTTCTCCTATGAGCCATAGGCACCGTCCTGAGCTTTTTTTTTTTTTTTTTAATGATTTGTGATGTATACTTCTCTTTAATTTTCTCTTTGGTACAAGTAGGATAATACGTCAAATGAGATAACATTTATAAAGTACTTAAGATCATCTAATGTCTATGATTATTATTCTTTATTTTTTTTAATTAAATCATAGCTTCATACATTAGTGCAATCAAGGGGTACAATGTGCTGGTTTCATATACAATCTGAAATATTTTTATCAAACTGTTTAACATACCCTTCATGGCATTTTCTTAGTTACTGTATGAAGACATTGGAATTCTGCAGTGGCGACCTACTTGAGCTCTCAGCCTTCTGCCCTGTCTCCTCTCCTTCCATTCTTCTGCCGTTCCCGATGTAGAGTTCAGATCCAAGCATCACGCCATCACACATAAAACCTCATCAGGACTCTCTTACTCGCTCCCTTTCTCTCTCTCTCTGTGGGCAGACTAAGGCATCTATGATCTGGCCTTACTTAGGGTGCTAGTCTGAATACACGTATAAGCTCCTTTTAATACATGAACTATTTATGGAAACTTTGTCGAATAATATATGAATGTGATCATTATAATTTTCACCATACAGTAATTTTTATGCACAGCAGCACTAGAAGTTTAGAAAATTTTCTTTATCAAAAAGTAGTAATAAAGATGAGTATCATGCCCATCTACCAGAGATGAAAGGAAGTAAAAGAAGGTTTGAAGAACGGGACAATTTTCAAGCTGTTGAAGCTAAATAGTATCACTAAGCAAACAGTCACATGCAGAAGCTAATTTACTGCATCTCAGATTTGGCAACCTAACATTTTCTAGCTCCCTTCTCAATCTCTTTCCCTTTCAAAACAGGAGGGAAATGACGACCCTAAATGGTTCCCTATCAATCTCATTTCTTGATCCCAACTTCCTCCCTAAACCTCCCTCTCATTTTCTCTGGGTAGAAATGTGAACAAAAGTTCTCTGAAAAGGAATTTGAAGGAAAGAGACTTTAATCTAGTGAACAGTTTGCAAACTGGAGGTGCCACAGTCTTCGTGTAAAAGGAAGATACCACTACAACACAGAAAAAAATGGAGGGCTTAGATTTTTATAGCAAAAGTTCTCCCCCTCAGGTTCTTAATCAAGTCAGTTTATGCAAATGAAGGATTGAAATTTGTTTATTTCTGATTGGTTGATGCAATTGAGTTTTGATTGGTCAATACAACTGACTGGATTTGTTGGTAGAGATGAGTTCTGAAAGTCCCAAAGTTAAACAGAGGAGCAGGTTTTTTGAAAACTCATAATTTATGTGTGGCAAATGGCCAGTAACTCCATTTAAAATTTAGGCCAGTTAGTCACCTGAGATCCATCTTGAAGGATGAACTCTTTCAGGTTTACATTGGTTTACATAAACAAGATAGGTAAACAAATGTGACATAGCCCAACTGGACTTAATTTTTTTCATGTTCTCTGGATTGAACCCTCAACAAACTATGACTGAATGATGATAAGGAGGCATATTGAAAACACTGTGCTATACCAGTGTAGACTTTGTGGGAAGGAGGTTGGGCATTAGTTCTGACCATTTTGTAACTTACTAAGTAAATTTACTATGTAATTTGAGTCTTAGACTTGCAGAAAAAATAAGAATGATTGGATTGTGTCAAATCATCTTTCCAGGAGAATGTTCTTAGAAAGAATGAGCAAAGGCTCGGTGCATGTGGCTCAACCGGCTAAAGCGCCAGCCATGTACACCTGAGCTGGTGGGTTCGAATCCAGCCTGGCCCGCCAAACAACAGTGACGGCTGCAGCCAAAAAATGGCCGGGCATTGTGGCGGGCCCCTGTAGTCCCACATACTTGGGAGGCAGAGGCAAGAGACTCGCTTGAGCCCAGGAATTGGAGGTTGCTGTGAACTGTGATGCCACAGCACTCTCTCCAGGGTGACAGCTTGAGGCTCTGTCTCAAAAAAAATAAAATAAAATAAGAAAATATAACTGCCGGGTAGGGGAAGGAAAGAGCAGAGAGAGGGAAGAAGATGGGGGGGTCACGGTATGTGACACACCTTTTGGGACACAATTATAAGAGGGACTTTGCCTAATCAATGTAATCAGTGTAACCTGGTTCTTTGTAGCCTCAATGAATCCCCAACAATTAAAAAAAAATTAAATTAAAAAAAAGAAAATATAACTATCATTTTATTTTCCAGTCATATTGCTTTTTTTTTGAGACAGAGCCTCAAGCTGTCGCCCTGGGTATAGTGCTGTGGCATCACAGCTCACAGCAACCTCCAACTCCTGGGCTCCAGTGATTCTCCTGCCTCCGCCTCCCAGGTAGCTGTGACTACAGGCACCCGCCACAACGCCGGGCTATTTTTTGTTACAGCTGTCGTTGTTTGGCGTGGGGGTTGTAGCAGGCGCCTGTAGTCCCAGCTATTTGGGAGGTGAAGGCAGGAGAATTGCTTGAGCCCAGGAGTTGGAGGTTGGGGAGATTCAAACCCGCCAGCTCAAGTGTATGCGGCTGGCACCTTAGCCGCTTGAGCCACAGGCACTAAGCCAGTCATGTCACTTTAAATTCAATAGAGATTTCATCCAAATAGATGTTTCCAGAGAGAATTGTTTCCTTTTAATGAACATTTTACATGTGCTACATGTTTGTCTACTTTTTTTTAACCTGAGAAGATATGTTAAAAATGTCTAGAAACAACAAAAGTTCTAGAAAAAGAAGATGCTTTTAACCTAGAAGAGAGAAAAACCAGGTCAGCCCTGAAGTATTTCTGTTGCTCAGGTGATAGCCAATTCCTCTGTATGGTGACCCTATAAAACCTGAACAAATATTTATCTTTACATCAAAAAAAGCCAGTTGAGCAAATGACATTTCATAATGAATGAAATGGAAGAACTTCCTTCCTTTATTTACTCTGGTTATCTGCTAATTTTTAGTATGGTTTTGTTCCATGAGACACAGAGGTATTGTTTGATAGAAGGTCAGTATTCAGTCTAACTTTGCCAAGATCTACCTAGAACTATTATCTATAATCTTGGTC